>LBNU01033668.1:71945-89376 GCA_014162995.1 Artemisia annua
GATTCTTGCATTGCTGTGGCTAAGGTGAGTTCATAGCCCCCTTCTTTTAAATAAGTTTTCATAACTACTTTTGGGGGAGAATAAATGCTCTTTTACTAAATGAAATGATTGCTTACTTGAGTACGTGAACGATTTGATTAAGTTTGAATGATTGAATGATTGATTGATTGATTGATGATTGATTGAGTAATTTATCGAAGTATTTGAATTAAGTATTTGAAGGCAATATGTGCTTGCCTGTTTATATGAGAGCCTTCTAGCTCAAACTGTTTTACTTGGACCTACTACAAATTGTTTTGCTACATGTGTGGACTAGTTAAGGGTACACAATAGTAGATGTTGACCTAATGCTAGGGCGAAACCCTACTTTGGAATAGACTCTAATTACGGCCTAGTTCGGGGCAGTAATGGGTGGTTCCTTACTGTTAGTGTTCCCGGCTAGTGTACCGTCGAGATGTGGCCCGCTCGCACCTAACCCTCCGTCTTCGCGAAAGGTGGTAAACTAGTATGAGTATGATACTAATTGATATGGAATTGTGAAAGTATGGAATGTATGTCTACGCCTCCCTGGTCACACATAGCACTAAAGCTTTTCAGGTCCCAAATTGCTTTTGTAACTTAAACTCTATGAACTCACCAGCGTAAGGTGACCTTTAGCGTGTATTCTCAGGTTTAAAGCGTTAGCTCACTATTTGAAGGCGCTTGGAAAAGGGCATGGTCATAGGCGACTCTGATGAACATTTGGGACTACTCCAATTATCTTATGGGCCTATTTCCGCACTATTTTTATATCATGTAAACTTTATGTCTTACATGACAACTTTTAGTTTATATTAATGAAATAAAAACCATTCTTTGTGCCATGTGTTGTGATACCAATTTAGTAGCACCCCATTGCTTGTATGCTTCCGCTAGACCCGAATTTTGGGGGTGTTACAGTTATAAACCTTTTAAATGGGATTGTACTACGAACCTTTTTAAACAAGTGATGGAACCTGCTAAATTGAACTTTTGTTTTAAACTCTCATTATGACCCTTTGATTTATGAACTATGGGACTTTGGAACTTGGAATAATGACCTTGTGGATTGGGAACTTTGGCTTTGACCTCTCCATTTTGACCCATTGATATTACATCTTTGATTGATCCTTTGACATTGACCTTTGATATGAACTCTTGCTTATCTAAACCTTTGATTTGTGAACCTTTGCTATGAACCTTTGATCTGAACTCTGATTATGAACCAATGAATCTTTGACCTGAAACTTTGCTATGCACCTTGGATTATGATACTTTTATTTGACTTAGACTTTGCTATTTGATTTGCCTTTGACCCTTCAGTATTATACCCGAGCATTTTCCTAGTCATGAAGGTAACATGACCGTGGCATTGATGCACCAATGTCATGACTCCAGTGTGGTCGAGTGATGTTCCACACCGTCCCTTTGTTTGATCTGCAATTGGTTTGGGTAGGGGCGTATGGATGCATCCTAGATTTGATTTGTTTTGATTTGATTTGCTACTACATTTGGTTTGGTGACTGGTGCTGTGTGCAATACACGCCTTTCACATTATTTGGGAGTTGATCACTCCATGGTTACTATGATTTGCTACTACATCTGGTTTGGTGACTGGTGCTGTGTGCAAAACACGCCTTTCACATCATTTTGGGAGTTGATCACTCCATGGTTACTATGCTGAAGACTTTGTTTTGTTTTGTTTTGGCTCGTGGTAGAATGCTAATATAACCTAACTTTTGTCTTATTCTTGTCATCCTTATTATACCTTTTGTTTTCCCCAATGCACCCTATGATATTCTTTGTTCCTTATCTTTTGCTTCGTTTATATATATATATATATATATATATATATATATATATATATATATATATATATCTGTTCACTGGGCTTTTTAAGCTCAGCCGCATTTCTTTTCTCATGCGGCAGGTTTTGTAGGAAGCTGGGTTATGGACGAAGGCTTTGTTTTTGGGCTTAGAAGGCTTCACCCTGTTAGACATTTGCTGGACTTAGAGACGCTTAGAAGTAGACTTGTTTTGGGCTTAGTTTTGTTGTTGCCCTTTTGTATTTTGTTTAGTCTTCTTTTTCCCTTGTAACCTTTGTATACTTTGTATTAGAAATGTATCTCCGTTTTGCTTATGTTCTGAATTGACTCCATAATGTTACACTTTAGCCCTTCTCGGGTTGGGGTGTTACACTAAGTATAACTAAACAAGCTAGCAAGCACCCAAGTACCTTCCCCTTAGCTACTAAGCAGCCTAGAACATCCCTAGAACCAACCAAGCACACTAGCAAGGTGGTGCATCACCACCTTGTCACCTTCTTCTCCAAACCGCCTCTCTCGTCTTCTTTACCACCACAACCGGCCTATCACCAGCCCCTAGCTATGTATAGCTGCTCCTCGTCACCACTAGACTCTCCACGACCACCATCTAGCCTTGCTTACTCCTTCCTCCCCTCATCGACACATGGCAACAGTTTTCTTGCTCGTTACTCCATACGCGAGTATAAATACCCCCTCCTCCCTCCATTTCTCTTCACACCATTCTCTCCTCTCTACCTTAAAACATTTCTGTAGTATACGACCCTAAGAACCCATAGAAATCGAGTGGTGAAGCCTTGTCCCTATCGAGTTGTGGTTTTGGCCGAAAGATAGCCTAGAAAACCCTAGCGTCTCGTTAAGCCCTCCCCGACCTAGGTAGGCCTTACCTTTGCATACAATAACCTTAGAACTGAGCTAGGACACTTAGGAGAGACCTTAGATACCTTAAGACCCCTAGCTAGAACCTAGAAACCATCATTTGCATGCTTTCCTTTTTGAAACCCTAGATTAGATCGAATTGCATGTTTATGTGGTTAAATGCATACTTTTAAGCTATAAACTGAAATATATGAATTATATGAACCTACATGAACTAAACATAAGCCTAGAAACTTAATGATTTGATAAAAATATAGTTTACTAAACTTTAGGACTAGTTTTGTAAAAGATTACATGCATAGGGGTATATATCATAAATTCCTGAAACTATAAAGTATAGGGACTGTTTTTGACATTCCTTAGAAGTTATAAGTGCAAGGACCCCTTTTTCAAAGTCTTGAAACTTTAGGATAAAAAGTAAAACAAGTTATATAACTAAAAGGACTAGTTTTGCAATTATAGTTAACTTAAGGATATAATAGGTAAATACTAAAAGTTAGTATATTTTAGGGATTACTTTAGCTATTTCTCTATAATAAGTAAGTTTAGGGACTATTTGTTTAAAAGTTGGATAATTATATACTTAGATATTATAAGTTATAAGTTTAGGGTAGAAAACGTAAATATATAATACTTAAGGGTATAAATGGACTATTTTCATATAAGAATCAAAAACCTATTTTCCTAGTTAGAATATGACACAATACTAGGGAGCTTCATGCGAGGAGTACTATGTGGATATTTCGTTTTGACGAGTTTGCTGGGTTTACGATTTAAAGTGCCTTGGCTCCTCAAACGATTATTGCATATACTTCTGAGATATGATGGCCCGAATGGTGTCATATTATAACTAAAACTTAATAACAACATAACACAATACTAGGGAACTTCGTGTGAGGAGTTATATACTTCTGAATTATGATGGTCCGAACGGTATTATGTTGGCAGTGTAATACAATAGTAGGGAGCTTCATATGAGGAGTTATACTTCTGGATTACGATGGCCTGAACGGTGTTATGTTATATATATAAAAACTATAAGAATGATTAGTTAAGAAAACCTAGACTGAGACTTGACATACACACACACCTACAATACCGTCAGGATACGTGAGTAAGCTATCTAAACTTCCCTACCCAAGTTACCTAAGGCCCAGGTGAGTTTTGTAGCCTCACACTTTTTAAATGTTTTATAAACCCTGTGAGGGGATACTTGCTTTAAACCGAATACAAGTCTTTTCTATCGTTATGGCACAAGTGATAGTATTCTGCCACCATTACATAACTAAAATTCATGAGCGATAATTACTTGCGGGTTTGACGCAAGTGAACGCGAGTATAGTTGATAGATCTATTGGAATTTTACAACTCCCTTTGGTTTACCTCAGCCGGGTAACCAATAAGTACTATACTTGAAACCCCAAAGGATTAACTTTGGCAAGTTATCCTTCTTGTCCTCTCATGGTTGCGTCTGCAGCCCCCATGACCCGGACTGTCAGTGCGGTTTCATGAGCTTTGTGCAATAATACTTTCTAAAACCTTTAAGCTGAACCCTGTGGAACTTGTATTCTACCCTTTACCCACACCCTAAACCTATGACTCTCACTCAACCTAGTGTTGACTTTTAAGCATGTATCCTAGGTATCTGAGTGATGCGTGGGTTTTGCAACCTTTGCACTTAGGTTTTACCTCTCAAGGGATCGTGAGAAGCTTACAACCCCCACCTGGCAGTGTACCTGACCGATGTAGTATAGTGAAGTGGCAAGTACCAGGGGGATTGATCGTTCTATCGGGGAATAGTGTCGTTAGGCTTGAAAAGCTACTCCTAATTAGGTCTAAGGGTTGAGGGATGATTCTTTTTGTATTTTTATTTTATGGAAAGCAAGTAAAAATCTCGGTTTTGGAAGGAGTGGGCGGAATTAGTTGCTAGTCAACTAACCCAAAGATCTACTATTGCAAATAAAATTAAATAACAAGAAAATTAAAGTGGTTGTGAAACTTATAAATGAGAAATATGTGTTTACTTAGATTTCCTTACTCCCTAGCTATCTTTTATATGTTAATTGTTTTGTTGTGATTATGTGGATGACGGGTTGTATTCCTTTAAACCATTCGTAGGGCCGTGTACGATCTTCCCTAACTCTATAAGCTCCTACTTCACTCCTATGTCGAGCCGATATAAGCTCCTAACATGGGATCATTAGAATTCGCTCATGCATTAAATACAACAAAATAATCGTAGTACACATCCGATTCATGTTTCTTAAGACGTTCAAGCAAGTTACCGTACAGGAGGTTAGCCAGTTTTCTTAAGCCTAACATAGACTTCACCCAACCACAAAAATCACAAGCAAACCAACAATATATAATCAATAGCTAGGTTTCATTAGATCTAAGCAAACACAATAGAGACCTAGCCTAGCATGCTAATTGAAAGACAAGCGTAAGATATAATCAAACAATACATAAACATATTGAATGATTTGGAAGAATACTTATCTTTAATTAAGCATCAAGGTTTCAAGGGTGAAAAACCCTTAAAAATATAGAAAAGTTCGAGCTAGGGTTTCTCCCAAAAGTTGTACACCAATGAATGAAAATTAGAAAAGTATATATAGATTTTACAAGCTGACGGCGTCACGTTCTAATGCGTGATGCCATCACCTCGCCGCCAAACTTATATTCGGATTGCTCAGATCCAACTCTGATGCCGTCCCCTTATAATCTCTCTAGGCCGTCTCCCTTTGTCACATAACGTGACGGCCTAGGCGTCACAAAGCGTGACGCCGTCACAAAAACTCTCTGGGGCGTCTCGTGTAAACTTTGTGTCCATCTCTTTGTCAAAGCGTGACGCCGTCACCTAGCATAACGTGACGCCGTCAGGTACTCTTTCCAGCATATTTTGAGACTTCGTCGTTTTCTTCACTTTTATGCTCCAAAAACGTCCAAAATAGCTTCTTTTCCCGATTTCATCTCCAAAGTACCTAAAATGACAAAAGGAACGATTTCGGGCAATATTTGATCAAATAATTACGGATAAGAGCTTAAATGACCCCCCAAAAGCGGTACACTTTTCACTTCATCAAATAACTTTACACTTGAGATTTGCTTGTCCTCAAGCAAATGCGCTTTTATTCCAATCAAAATATGAGCTAGGGTCATTTAACACGAATATAAAAGTAATTACAACAAATAGTCATTCAACCCTAGTCATAATAAGCACGAAAATCATACACTAGCACCTCACAAATAGTGTTTGGATACTCTCATCTCTCGGGTGTTATAAACCTATATAACTAAATGGAAATGGAAGAAATATCACTCACTACCTGTCATAGCAAATAGATTACCATAGGCTTGGGAAAGGATCAAAAACCTCCTCCACTAGGCGTAAGCACCTAAGATAAACTATCAAAGAGGGCTTTACAAGGGTTGTAACGTTAGGTGTAGGGATATGATAACACGGTTTGGTTGGAATAAAGGGTATTTTTAGTGGTGGCGAGTTAATTATCTTGATCAAATACATGCACAAGGTGGCGTTGCTAAGCCAAGACTCGAGTCGACTTAAGCTAATAATAAAATAACAAAAACATAAATAAAGATAAAATGAAACGGGATGGTAGTCCGTATGTTTTTTCTACTTTTCTTTTTCCATACACTTTTGCCCTACCATCCAAAATAATACATCATAGGGGCCTCGGTTCTCCCCTTACACATGAACTTTTACATACTTTACAATAAATTATTCTAATGACTCGAATTAAGATAATTGAAAAACTTGGAGTACTTTAAGATATTAACGCACATATGGGGGTAATAATTGACTTATTCCCCATTACTCCATTACATTAGTACTTTACCCATGAGTCCCAATCGTCCCAAAACAATATGTACAAGGATATGACTCGACTTAGTAACCATGTAGTCAATTAGACAATTAACTAAGGGTTTAAACAAATGTTGTCACAATAATGCACTAAAGATGAGTGCATACAAGGTGGGCTATGGCGATTTGGGTGTACATTTGGGGTGGATTGTAAACAAATTCTTCCTTTAAGTAAAATGCTTAAAGTTAGAAACGAAAAGATAGGCTCGGAGGGGTGTACTAGGGGTATCGTGTACTAAAAATGAGTACAACGCTAAGGTGTGGGAGAATTACTTGACCAATGAAGTCAATGTAATTATAATACGGGTATAAAAGGGTTATCCTAATGCCTCTTATCATGTAGTAAATCTAACTACATGAATGTAGTCTCACTTATGGATTTGGGATGGTCCTTACGCAAGTTCTAGAATCTATAAGCTACCGGTACACACAAAAGCATCAAAAATGAATGTTTTTCCTAACAATTCTAGGGGCGAATCTCACATATTTGGGACACTTATTATACCTAAAGTTTCACTCCTAAATGTTGTAAAAAATTTTAAATTTGCGCTAAAATTGCCCTAACCAATGTTTCTCTCAGTTTTATTACACAATACCTTTGGACAAAACAAAAATCAAGCGTAAAAGCATTTTCTAAGGCGCTTTCATTTACCCCCCTTACACTTAAACCGAACATTGTCCCCAATGTTCACATAAAAGATGTAAAAGTAGAGAAAGAAAGAATGAAACAAATACTCCCCTGATTTTTGGTGTGGATCTTGTGGTAACATGGTTAGATCTTCTTCCAAGATGATGTAAAAGCTCCAAGCTCAAGGCGACTCCAAAAGCTTGATGTCACGAACTTGGTTCCATGTTCACCTTCTTGTCCAAAATAACCTGTTAAACTTGAGAAAACAAACTAGGCAAACCTCGTGTAAAATCGGCGGCAAAATCTATATATGGATATAATGCTTGTGGAATGAAAGTTTTACAGATTCCTGGAGTTAGAGATGCAGTAATTTTTATAATCCGGCAGAAAAACTAAATTTTAAAAACGTTTTCTGGAATCAAAGGCTGACGCCGTCAGGGTTTAAAGCCTGACGCCGTCTGAATTGATCTGACAGAATCCTTATGTTTAGTTTCCGGAAAATTTCTGGAAAAACAATTACCTTAACTCCTGGAATCCTGCAAAATTTCATTATGACTCGATACAAGCATTTGACTCGAACAAATACGAATATGTATGTTTATTTTATATCGTTACAATTCATGTTCCAATTCGTTCTTATAAACAAATTTAGATTTCCCTTACACTTATCTTTTGCAAAATACCGTTATATGTAGTTAAGAGGAAGTTAAAAACAAAATAAAGCATTTTCACAATTTAGTTTGAAACATGAATCAATATCAATAAAAATAAGACATACATACGGAAACAAATAAAATCAAACAAACAAACACACAAAACAAATAAAGCTTGGGTTGCCTCCCAAGAAGCGCTTGTTTTTTGTTCGAGTCACGAGCCTGACTCTACCCTTATTTAGCGGAAATAAGGGAGGTTTTCCCTACACTTAGGATTAAGTGCGGGTGATAGTAGCGATACACACCAACTCGGTGGGAGTATGCCACGTGAAGAAAGAGTGGTGGAGGAATTATATACTCAATGATGCGGGATCCAATCATCATAACCTTACCTAGCTCAATTTGGTCAATCGGTGAATTGAAGTTTTCTCCTAGAAAGGGATCATCTTCTATCAATTTTGAGAGACTCCTAGTTGGAAATCCATCTTGACCTAATAAACCCGGTTTAAACCCATAATGTTTCTTGTAATCAATCATGAATGGGTGATGTAAGTATGTAAGGTCATGGTTCACTCCTATATTGGCTTCCATTCCACATGGTTTAGAGTCTACTACCTTCATCGTAAAACTACCCATACTATATGGTTTGATGGGTGGATCGGAACCTATTTTAATTCCTAAATTTTCATCCAAGGATAGAAGATTAGGTAACAGTTTTGGTTGAGGCTCCGGCTCATCAAAACTAGGAACTTCCATAGAACTAAAAGAAAGGTTATGATTACAAGTATTCAAACCTATTTCTTCTCGTTGTGTTTGGTCCGAGGGCTCTACCTCTATTGGGGTTCCTATAGTCTCTTCTACTTCTTCCGGGTAAGTCACGGGCGGTGTGTGTGCCTCAAATGATGGTAGGACTTGTGGGGTATTCGGTGGGCTTGGATTTTCTACATTCTCATCCATCTTATCAAGATCACCTATATCCTCATCATGTGTTTCAGTAGAATCTATCCTAAGCATTTTCCTAAGTATCTCACGTGCTTCTCTAGGCATCTCAACTTCTATGTCCGAATCATAAGGATCATCCTCAATATTCTGACTGCTATATTCAAATTGCCCAAAAGATTCATCGTGTGTTTCTTGAGATTCATCGTCATCGATCATAAAACCTAGGTCTTTTTGATCAATGTGATCATGTTCGGCTAAATCCTCCATCACATCAAGGTCACCTATGTGTTCATCCTATATTATGGTAGTGCCTAACCATAACATGCAGCTAGGTGGCTCATAAGAAACTATCCTAGGTGAAGGCTCATANTGTTTCTTGAGATTCATCGTCATCGATCATAAAACCTAGGTCTTTTTGATCAATGTGATCATGTTCGGCTAAATCCTCCATCACATCAAGGTCACCTATGTGTTCATCCTATATTATGGTAGTGCCTAACCATAACATGCAGCTAGGTGGCTCATAAGAAACTATCCTAGGTGAAGGCTCATATGGTGCATAGGTTTCACTAAGTGAGGCATTTTAAGGGTTTGATGGAGCTCCTAAGGTGAATTCTTTAAAAGTCTTATGCACTTGGCCTCTTTTCTCAAGGTATTCAATAAAATCAATATAAGATCTTGTCCTCCTACTTTCATTCCTCCATCTTGGTATATCTAAACTGGTGTAATTATATTTTTTCTGGTAAAACTCTAGTGTCGGACTTGGTGGATTCACGTTCTCCATAATGGTGAACGGAAGAGTCAGTGGAAAAGTTTTTACGAACACAAGCACAAAGAAAAGATAGACTACGCGAAAGCTAATAAAAAGAAAAATAAAATCTCACTCGATAAGAATCTAATGAGTAGACCTAAGTAAAAATAAAATTTTCAACCAAAACAATAACTATTCCCCGGCAGCGGCGCCAAAAACTTGATGCGTGGGTTTTGCAACCTTTGCACTTAGGTTTTACCTCTCAAGGGATCTTGAGAAGCTTACAACCACCACCTAGCAGTGTACCTGACCGATGTAGTATAGTGAAGTGGCAAGTACCGGGGGATTGATCGTTCTCTCGGGGAATAATGTCGTTAGGCTTAAAAAGCTACTCCTAATTAGGTCTAAGGGTTGAGGGATGATTCTTTTTGTATTTTTATTTTATGGAAAGCAAGTAAAAATCTCGGTTTTGGAAGGAGTTGGCGGAATTATTGCTAGTCAACTAACCCAAAGATCTACTATTGCAAATAAAATTAAATAACAAGAAAATTAAAGTGGTTGTGAAACTTATAAATGAGAAATATGTGTTTACTTAGATTTCCTTACTCCCTAGCTATCTTTTATATGTTAATTGGTTTGTTGTGATTATGTGGATGACGGGTTGTATTCCTTTAAACCATTCGTAGGGCCGTGTACGATCTTCCCTAACTCTATAAGCTCCTACTTCACTCCTATGTCGAGCCGATTTAAGCTCCTAACATGGGATCATTAGAATTCGCTCATGCATTAAATACAACCAAATAATCGTAGTACACATCCGATTCATGTTTCTTTAGACGTTCAAGCAAGTTACCGTATAGGAGGTTAGCCAGTTTTCTTAAGCCTAACATCGACTTCACCCAACCACAACAATCACAAGCAAACCAACAACATATAATCAATAGCTAGGTTTCATTAGATCTAAGCAAACATAATAGAGACCTAGCCTAGCATGTTAATTGAAATACAAGCGTAAGATATAATCAAACAACACATAGACATATTGAATGATTTGGAAGAAGACTTATCTTTAATTAAGCATCAAGGTTTCAAGGGTGAAAAACCCTTAAAAATACAGAAAAGTTCGAGCTAGGGTTTCTCCCAAAAGTTAAACACCAATGAATGAAAATTAGAAAAGTATATATAGATTTTACAAGCTGACGGCGTCACGTTCTAATGCGTGACGCCGTCACCTCGCCGCCAAACTTATATTCGGATCGCTCAGATCCAACTCTGATGCCGTCCCCTTATAATCTCTCTAGGCCGTCTCCCTTTGTCACATCACGTGACGGCCTAGGCGTCACAAAGCGTGACTCCATCACAAAAACTCTCTGGGGCGTCTCGTGTAAACTTTGTGTCCATCTCTTTGTCAAAGCGTGACGCCGTCACCTAGCATAACGTGATGCCGTCAGGTACTGTTTCCAGCATATTTTGAGACTTTGTTGTTTTGTTCACTTTTATGCTCCAAAAACGTCCAAAATAGCTTCTTTTCCAGATTTCATCTCCAAAGTACCTAAAATGACAAAAGGAACGATTTAGGGCAATATTTGATCAAATAATTACGGATTAGGGCTTAAATGACCCCTAAAAGCGGTACACTTTTCGCTTCATCACTGAGCACTTTAGGAACCCTGGCGCGGAGTGACACTGGACATGAGGACATCTATAATAGTTATCATTCTCAGTTTTTCCGTAACATGGAGTCTTTGGAACTCACTTTTGGTAAAAGTATATCTTTTACACCTTTTTCAAAAACTCGGACCTCACTTTTGTTTCCATCAAGTAATACCCCAACTCTAAATCCGTTGCAATCTATGAAAATGGGGGTGTTACACCATCCATGATGATCTTGCAACCTATCTCTGTAAGTTTTCCTAGACTAAGTATGTTGCTCTTGAGGTTTGGAATGTAGTAAACGTCTGAGACTATCTTTTGTTGTTGGTTTCTACATCCTAATAGTATTGAACCTCTACCCTTTATCTCTACATATCATCCATCTCCAAAACGAACGTGTCCATTGATGCTTTCGTCAATATCTTTAAAATGACTCTTGGTTCCCGTCATATGGTTACTTGCACCATTATCTAAATACCATATGCTAGCATCTGTTGTAGCATACTTTCCGGGCTGTACTTGTCCTTCATTCAACAAAACTTCGTCGTGTTCTGTTTTGTGTGTAGTCATTAATAGTGATGGTTCATCGTCTTCTAAGATAAGGTTTGATTGTTCCTGGGTTGTTGATGGTTTTCTGCAATCTTTCTTCATATGTCCTTGTTTCCAGCAATTGAAACATTTTACTTTCCTTATATCCCACTCACGTCTACCTTTATTTGACTTATCTTTGTGAGTTGAGTTTTCTCCATTCGAGTTATCCTTATTTCTATTATTTTGCCAGTTCCCTCATGAGTAGTTTGATCAACCTCTATGTTTGGTCAATAGTTTTCCATTTCTAGAGTGTTCGCCTTGTGCGAACAGTAAATTATCCTGGCTTTCTACTTGTCCTCCATTTTGTAGTTTTATCCTTTCCTCGAATGCCTTAAGTTTTCCAGCGATCTCATCTAAGGTAATATCATCGAGATCGTTTGTCTGTTCTGTGGATGCTACTATCTGAATGAACCTATCTGGTGTGAAATAGTTTTCTTACTAAAAGTGATTCATCCAAAGTCTTTCCTAATTCTTTAGCCTTCGTGGCGTAGCCGTTTAGTTTGGTTGTAAAGGCATCCACTGTGTCATCTTCCTTCATCTGAAATCCAATCATCAATGATTGTAACCGTGGTTGTTGCACTCTCTTATCCAACATGTCTCCTTTTTAATGATTCCCATAATTCCCTTGCCGTTTTATAACTTGCTACTTGTAAAATCACATCTTCGGTCAACGCTTGATATAGGAAGGCTATTGTTGCCTTATCTTTCTTATCACCTACTTGCGTGTTTTCCTTAGGTTCTATTGCTTCCCATAAACTTTGTGCTTCTAGTATAATCTTAATTTGTATAGTCCAAACTGTGTAGTTTGTGGTTTTGAGTTTAGGGCATTGGTATTGTGCAATAGGTGTTACGGGTTTCACTACATTATTAGTGTTATTCGTGTCGTCACCTGCCATCTTAAAGGTGTTTATAATCTTCACCTTCTAATTGTATGGGGATTTCTAACTAGTGTGGTATCACTTAATACTACGGGAACATAAATAGTTTTCCGGGAATCCTAATAGTACGGGATCAATATAAAAAGTTCTATGGATTTCCTAATAGTATAAAGTAAATATCTTATACTATATAAGTATGAAATGAAATCCAAGGTTTGAATTTTTGTGACCTCCTTGTGTTAACCACAAGTGTATTCCCTTTTGTGTCGGTATTCGAATATACCAACTACGCCTTCCTTTTCCCTTGTTCACTAAACCAATTCACGTACACCCTTCTTTGATAACCACAGATCTACATGAAACTACTAGCTAAACGAAGTCCAATTCCATTAGCATGTTGAGTAAGCTTTTCCTTAGATAAAGCCTTCGTAAATGGATCAGCTAGATTGTCATCTGTGTGAACTTTGAGTAAATTGATTTCACCTATGTTGACTTGTTCTCGAACATAGTGATATCGTCTAGGAAAGTGTCTGGCGCCCCTCATGACTCCAGGTTCATTGGCGAATGTAATTGCAGCAGAATTGTCACAATACAAATTAATAGGCAAATTTATCGACGGCATTACTCCAAACCCCGAGACGAATTTCCTAATCCAAACAACTTCCATCGCAGCTTCCGATGCAGCAATATACTCAGCTTCTGTAGCAGACATCGCTATTGTAGTCTGCTTCTTGATCCTCCAGTATACAGCTCCTCCATTTATAACAAAGACATATCCCGTCTGAGACTTCGTATCATCTTTATCACTTTAAAAGGACGCATCACAGTAACCTGTAACATCAAGTTCTGCTTCTGGATTCCCACCATACACTAAGAACATTTCTTTAGTATTCCTTAAATACTTAAGAATACTTTTAACAGCATGCCAGTGCTTTCCACCTGGATTCTGTTGATAACGACTAGTCAAATTTTTTGCAAACGCCACATCTGGCCTTGTGCTTTTTACTGCATACATGATAGATCCTACTGCCGAAGCATATGGAACTTTCTTCATGTGTGCCACCTCTTCAGGTGTTGAAGCACATACTGCACTACTTAAGCCATGATCTACTTGTATTGGCAAATATCCTTTCTTGAAATTTTGCATATTGAATCTCTTCAATATTTTATCAATATAAGCACTTTGGCTTAATCCAATCAACCGCTTTGATCTATCTCTGTAGATCTTGATTCCAAGGATGAATGCTGCTTCTCCTAAATCCTTCATAGAAAAACATTTACCAAGATAAGATTTAACCTCCTTCATCATTGGTATATGATTTCCTAAAATTAATATGTCATCAACATATAGGATAAGGAAAACAACATTACTCCCACTAGCTTTGTGATATACACATGGCTCATCAAGATTCTGAGTAAATCCAAACTTTTTGATTTCTTCATCAAATCTCTTATTCCATTGCCGTGATGCTTGCTTCAATCCATAAATGGATTTTTGAAGTTTGCATACACGGTTTGGAAATTCTGGATTCACAAACCCTTCTGGCTGCTTCATATAGATTTCTTCATCTAGATGACCATTTAAGAAAGCGGTTTTGACATCCATTTGCCAAATCTCATAGTCATACTACGCAGCTATGGCTATAAGAATCCTAATAGCTCTAATATCAGCTACAGGAGAAAAGGTCTCCTCATAGTCAATACCATATGTTTGAGTAAAGCCTTGAGCTACCAAACGAGCTTTATAGGTGTGTATAATGCCATCCATGTCTGTCTTCAACTTGTAGAGCCACTTACTTCCAACTACCTTGGCATTAGGAGGAAGGTCTACTTCTATCCAGACTTTGTTATCTCTCATGGATTGCATTTCCCCATTCATAGCAACTTTCCATTTTTCCTTTTCAGGACTTTTCATGGCAGCACTATAACTATTAGGTTCATTAAGATCCCCTAGTATATTTTCCTCATTCTCTACGTTAAGACGTAGACGATCAGGAGCTTTTACAGATCTTGAAGATCTGCGAATGGGAACCACTTCAACTTCAGGTGGAGGACCTAAACTTTCAGGTTCCACAGGAAGTGTGCTAGTGTTTTCAGAAGGTGACGTATCTTCTTGATCATATTCAAGATCATAAACTCTCCCACTAAATTCTTGTGATATAAGATATCTTTCCAAGAAATCTCCATACCTAGCCACAAAAACTTTATTCTCTGGTGGAAAGTAAAAGTAGTAACCCATAGTTTCCTTTGGGTATCCTATGAAGATACACTTAACAGATCTTTGTTGGAGTTTATCTGGTGAGTCACGTTTAACAAACGCCTCACAACCCCAAATCTTTAAGTAAGAAAAGTTGGGAGCTTTTCCTGTCCATAATTCATATGGAGTCTTATCAACCTTCTTAGTTGGAACCATGTTCAATACGCGAACAGCAGTTTCAAGGGCATAATCCCAAAAGGATAAGGGAAGAGTTGTAAGATTAAACATTGATCGTATCATGTCTAGCAATGTACGATCTCTCCTTTCAGATACACCATTTTGTTGTGGAGTATAAGGAGCTGTGAGTTGCTGGACAATACCACACTCAGTTAAATAATCTTTAAGCTCTTGGCTTAAATATTCACCACCTCTATCGGATCGAAGAGCTTTAATCTTCTTACCGAGTTGTAATTCTACTTCACTTTTAAAAACCTTGAATTTCTCAAAGAGTTCATGTTTATGTTTAAGTAAATAAACATAACCATAACGACTATAATCATCCGTAAAGGTTAAGAAGTAGACAGCACCGAGTTTTGACACATGTCTAAGTGGACCGCACACATCTGAATGTATTAATCCAAGTAGATCTGAAGCCCTTTCCAGTTTTTGTGAAAAAGGTTTCTTTGTCATCTTCCCAGATATACAAGATTCGCATTTATCAAATGATTCATCATTGATATTCTTTAAAAGCCCATCATGTTGCAGCTTTTCCATGCGAGTCTTGCCTATATGAGCAAGTCGACAATGCCAAAGATAAGACGAATCCAAGTTAGACTTGATTCTCTTATTGCTAATGCTATACATAGAATTATTTCTATTGGACACATGGTTTTCCGTGTCGATTTCAAACACACCATTTATTGAAATTGCATTAAAGTAAAAAACATCATTTCAAGAAACTGAAATTCCATTATTAGTAAATGTGTGAACAAATCCCATATCCAATAACAAAGAAACTGAAATGACACCTCTAATTATAGAAGGTGCATAATGACAATTATTCAAAACTAGTATTAAACCCGAAGGCAAAACTAAATCGAAAGTCCCTATGGCTTCAACAGCTGCACGTATGCCATTGCCCACGTACAAGTATCTTTCTCCATAGGCCAGCTTCCTTGCTCCTCTAAGCCCCTGCGATGTGTTACATATATGAGTACCACATCCCGTATCATATACCCATGCATTATGCTTACGAGGAAAAGAAAATAATTCAATCATAAAAATACCTGAAGTGCTCGTGACATTTCCAGCATCCTTCTTATTTTTATTCTTGCGCAACTCCTCTAGAAACAATGGACAGTTCCTCTTCCAATGTCCTGGCGTGTTGCAGTGGTGACAAGTAGCCAAATCCTTCTTAGGGATCTCCTTCTTCTTAGGATTCTGCTTATTAGGCTGTTGGTGGTTTGCAACTTGCTTACCCTTTCCATTGCCTTTTCCCTTGTACACTTGTTGCGGTTTGTTGGGCTTAGTAATCCTAACACCTTGTATTGCTAATAACGCAGGTGTAGGTGCCTTTTTAGCGAGTCCTTTCTCAAAATCTATGAGCATTGCATGTAACTCACTAATTGTCTTCCCCGTGCAATGCATATTATAGTTGCGCATAAACTCACTAAACAAATCCTGATTAAGGGATCGCATAATGAGGCCAACACAAACACTTTGCACATAACCACACCCGAGTTGTTCCATTTTGTCCAAGTAGCTTTTCATCTCCAAGACATGAGCACTCACGGGTTTACTAGCATCTTGCTTGCAACTGTGCAGAGATTCTATCAAATCATATAATTCTGCAGCAGGTGGTTTCTCAAACATTCATTTGAGTTCGTTGATCATGTCCATGGGACAGAAGTTTTCAAACCGCTTTTGCAATTTGGTGTCCATCCCAGATAACATGAGACAAGCCACATCAGTGTGCTTCTCATACTCAACGTTATACTCCTCAAGCACTGCATTAGCATAATTAGCAGGAGGAGCTTCAGGAAGAGGCTTACTAATATAATCAAGTCTTTTGGCCATTCGCAGAACAATTCTCAAAGATCTATGCCAATCATTGAAATTTGCAGCACCAGTCAACTTTTCTCGTTCAATCATTTGCTTGAACGCAGAACTCATGTTGTTCATATTAGTGTTTTCAGGTAGAGCCATTTCTACAGAAAAAAATTCAAAAGTTAGTACTTCCGATAATAAACATTTCAAGAAAATTAAACACCCATGGTAAAATAAACCATTTAATTTTCACTGAAAACTAGGATCTAAATTGACATAGTTTCGTCACACCAGTTGATCTGCTAGTGAGGAAAGTATTCAATAAGGTACGAGTCGAACCTCAATTGCCAATATACAAATTGCAATTCCTAGAATGATGGGATTTACATATTTGCCAACTACAGTTGCAATGTAAGCATGTTTTATCCCCATCTCATGCCTTGAGTCCAAGTTCTCACTTAACTCAATTTAAGTCGTCTAATTTGA
>LBNU01033668.1:91545-113837 GCA_014162995.1 Artemisia annua
TAAAATACAAAACAGACTAAATATGTTTGTGTCCTACACTTGTAGCTTACATCTAACAAAGCTCACAATTTAACCCAAAATATCAAGCAAGCAACATATTAATATTCAAGGCACAATGCCACATTTTCATGATAATATGTCGTAAAAAAATACTTAATGAAACAAAGTAGCTTCTTAAAGAAAACTCCAATCAATAAAATAAACATAAAATCAATTCAAGTTTACAAATCGTATAAATACTCATCTATGACTTAAAAGGCACATGTATTATATCTTAAAAAAAAAAAAAAAAAAAAAAAAAAAAAAAAAAAAAAAAAAAAAAAAAAAAAAAAAAAAAAAAAAGCCCCAAGGCGCAAAATATGGCCTAAGGCGCAAAAATCCCCAAGGCGCAAAAAGCGCCAAGGCGCGCGCTTTTTTTGGGAGTCATGCATGTCGTGCGCCTCGAGTCAAAAAAAGCCCAAAGGCTAGCGCCTTGTGCGCCTTAGCGCCTAGGCGCGCCTTAGGCGCGATTTTGACAACTTTGCTAGGAACGCATATCAATTAATGACATATAGCACATATTCATCAAAAATCACATAAAAGATTACATGCAACCTAGGGTTTCTACAAGTTTTACAAAACTAAAACCCTAATTAATATAAATAAGGGTAATCGACCCTATAAAACAAAATTAGGGTTTACTAAATTTTTAAAACCCTAGAACACCATAAACATGTAATAATCAAACAAGATTCAATTTTTTGTGTTTCGGTAATTAATTAATGAATATTAACCTGGCTCTGATACCACTGTTGAAATATGTGAATCATAACAAGTATATAAAACATATAAACATCATCAAGCACGCAGCGGAAGAACAAGAACAATACTATTAATTAATTAACCGAATGTAAAAGAATATGCGTACCTTATTGATTTCTAGCTAGAACAAGAAATCACGAATCAAGAACAAGTTAAACCCTAGGTTTAGGGTTTGTGGTATTCGACTTCACCTAAGTCGAATGGGAAAAGAACACAAAAAAAAATATGTTTGTTCTCCGATCTTGTACACACGTACTATTAGCGTTTTAATGTGAAAAGCTAGGTTCTTGAATCACAAACAAAACCCAACACTTGAATTGAGCTAGCAAGAAATCGAAACCCTTAGGTGATAGGGGTGTTCAATCGGCCAAGCACAAAAGAGGAGAGAAGAAGAGAAGTTAGGGATGTTAGGGATTCAAGGGATGAAAAGAATAAATACAAGAGGCCTTGTATATATACTAATCAAAACATGGAGCTCAAGAAACAATCCCTCACCTCCTTAGGAGGGGGTCGGCCGAATTCTACAAGCCCAAGGGGTTTCTAGAACCTCCTTGGCTACTTTCCATAAATTCGCCTTCCTTATTCTCTTTTAACGACCGTTAGTTAATTCCGTTAAGTGCTAACGACCGTTAAGTGTTTTATTTGTGAAATTAATAATTATTCATAACTTAAATACAATAATTATTAATACATTGAAACTCATACGTAAAGTGTGCAATCCCGAAGTCTCGTGTTCGAATCCGGACATATTACATTAATTTATATACGTAAAACTTACAGTATTAATTTTGTTTTCTCATGCTTGGAGGGATGTTCCAAGTGCCTTTAAAAGCCCCCCTAAGTCATGTTTTGTGGCAAACTTGAAATTAAAGTTATATTAAGTGAATTTCTTATCCTACTTTCTGGTGTTCTGTATCTCTTTGGTGTTTGTTCCATTGAGTGGTGAACTACATTAATTTTGTGTCTCTTGGTGGGTTCTAAGAGTGGTGAGTTACTTGTTCCTGTATCCTTTCGGTTGTGAGCGTGTAATCTTGCATGCCACTTCTCGGACAAAATAAACTCCAAGGACCAAATGTGTTCGTTGTAAAATAAATAACCGAATAGCGGTTATGGAAGTTATGTTAGTTAAGTTAGTTATAGAACCGAAAAGGTGTGTTTGTTGGCTTGTACCTGTTCGAACAAAACAGAACCAACACAACCTTTGTGAAATGTTGCAATGGTTCAAATGGAAACCATTTGCATACTATATATATGAAAAATATGTACCGATTACTTTGGTTAGAAAGATTTATAAAAGTTATCTAGTTTTACACTTTGCAATTACTTGAATCTCTCTTACACAACTTTGGGACCAACATTTGGCATCAAGAGCCTCACGCTCGCTACAAAAAAAACCATTCCGTTTTCATTTCAAAATCTTTTAGCGAGACAGAAAGACACCAAAGAAACCAGAAACTTTGTTTCAGAAAAACATAACGCAATGTTCAAATAGAAAGGGACGCTGCCTGGATAACTTAGACGCAAGGAAAGTAGTGCACGACCGTACTTGTGTAGAAATTGCATTCGAAGAGGCACCAAACGAAGTGGTGACTCAAATCTGTTTGTGTTGGCTTGGTTCTGAACGCGACAAATTGAACAAAAAAAAAACTTTTGTTTACATCTTTGTTGGCTGTTGATACAAAAGTTGGGCGTTCCTTGTTTGGGTTCCTTCCTTCGTATCAATTGCTTGATATTTCTTGAGACCTGCGCACTAAGAAAGAAACAAACACCGTTAGGCTTATCGAGGGATTGTCTCCCCCGATTATCCTCCGGCGTGAGAGTAAGTAATCGTAGTTTTAGGTTTGTGAGAAGAGTTAGGATCGCTTTGTGAATCGTACCTTTGCGAGGGTTAGGGTTCCCTCTATTTATGAGGTCTTCCCCAATTTCAGGTCTTCCCTAATTACATAATTAATTAAGTTTTAGTAATTAAACTAGTCTTGACAATTTATTACTAATAACCCTAATTAATTTTTTCAAATCGTATAATAAGCATGAAATCATAATTAGCACGTAACAATTACTTCATAATAATCATCCATGACAAAACTTGCATGTTTTTTGTCATGGATATCCACATAGCACTTATTATGTACATATAATCAAGTCCTAGGAACGCATATCAATTAATGACATATAGCACATATTCATTAAGAACACATAAAAGATTACATGCAACCTAGGGTTTCTACAAGTTTTACAAAACTAAAACCCTAATTAATATAAATAGGTAATCGACCAAATTAAAAAAATTAGGGTTTACAAAATTTTTAAAACCCTAGAACACCATAAACATGTAATAATCAACAAGATTCAATTTTTATGTGTTTCGGTAATTAATTAATCAATATTAACGGCTCATGATGCCACTGTTGGAAT
Source organism: Artemisia annua (assembly GCA_014162995.1). Lineage (NCBI taxonomy): Eukaryota > Viridiplantae > Streptophyta > Magnoliopsida > Asterales > Asteraceae > Artemisia > Artemisia annua. The sequence continues at coordinate 94,762 of LBNU01033668.1, forward strand.
ATGAGAATCATAACAAGTATATAAACATATAAACATCATCGAGTACGCAGCGGAAGAACGAGAACAACACTATTAATTAATTAACCGAATGTAAAAGAATATGCGTACCTTTAGCAAGAACAAGATATCAATCAACAAGATCAAGTTAAACCCTAAGTTTAGGGTTTATAGAATTCGACTTCTCCTATGTCGAATGGGAAAAGAACACAAACAAAGGTATGTTTGTTCTTCGATCTTGTACACACGTACTATTAGCATTTCAATGCGAAAAGTTAGGTTCTTGAATCACAAACAAAACCCAACACTTGTTTTGAGCTTATGAAAATCGAAAACCCTTAGGAGTTAGGGGTGTTCGATCGGCCAAGCACAAGAGAGGAGAGAAGAAGAGAAGTTAGGGTTGTTAGGGATTCAAGGAATGAAAAGAATGAATACAAGAGGCCTTGTATATATACTAATCAAAACTTGGAGCTCAAGAAACAACCCTAACCTCCTTATGGAGGGGGTCGGCCGAATTCACAAGCCCAAGGGGTTTCTAGAACCTCCTTGGCTACTTTCCATAAATTCGTCCTCCTTATTCTCTTTTAACGACCGTTAAGTGCTAACGACCGTTAAGTGTTTTTATTTGTGAAATTAATAATTATTCATAACTTAAATATAATAATTATTAATACATTGAAACTCATACGTAAAGTGTGCAATCCCGAAGTCTCGTGTTCGAATCCGGACATATTACATTAATCTATATACGTAAAACTTACACATACATGATACATTTGAGCTGAGATGGATCTGTAATCCAAAAACCATTTGACGAATCTTACTGTTGCCAATATGTTCCAATCTATGATATTCAACAAGTGCTTCCCCATGGGATTCAATCTCATTTTGAGATAGCAGGCCTCTCTATCAGCCTTTTTATCCCACCACCATTCCAAGAATTCCATGATCTACTAACCAAAGTGCAAAATTCCTCATTACTGAGCTATTAGTCAAACACACTAAAAAGGCTTAGGTCCGAAATCGACCAAAAGGATGGGACAATGGCCCGAGATAACACAGAACTTACTATAACAAGGAACCAGTTTAGCTTGCTCATTTTTCATCTTTGATCCACTTCGATTAAAATGCAGAGTTGCAGACACACTCACTAATCCCCACTCACTTTCCATATCCTATCAAAAGGTCAATATATACTACTCCGTATAACTCTAATTAAGAAAACCTTACAACTAATTTTCCTATTCGTATATTCATAGTACACATATGGTGATATGACAGATCTCATTTTTGCACAAGATAAACCATACTTTATTGTAATTCGATGGTTCAATAAAAATTTATAATAACAGATAGGACTCATACAGCAGAACACTTTACATCTAGGAACTACATATCATTCATGCATACAAAAAAAAAATAAAAAAATAAAAAAAAAAGGAAAAGAAAGGTCATTGATACACAAATTGCACATGATCCTAACTCACTTTCGTAGGAATCGCGGTTGCATTTAGCATAGCAACAAGCCTTTGAACCCTTAGATGATCCCTAACAAAAAACAACTTAGAACCATAAAGCAACACCATCTTCATCCCTGTAGTGTTTCGCTATCATCGTCCTTGTCCTCATTCTCGTCACCATCTTCACATGTATACACAAACCAAAATGTAATGAACATTAGCTTCCCGCAAACTCCATATTAAATTTTAGATAAATATTAAACATAATTAATAATAAAAAGCAACAATTAAATAACTTTTTCGATTAGATTTGTTTAAAGATAAACAACCATAATTAATAATAAAAAGAAAGAAGAAGAAAAGGAAAATATTACCCTGGAGGAGCGTGAATGTCGAGATAAGGAATGTGAGAAATTTTAGGCCAATCCTCTCCTATCCCCTTCTCACACCTTCTGCTTAGAATTTCACACCAATGAATGGTAATTTGATTGAGATCCTTGAAACTTTGTATCTCATCTGGTAGAGAACCTAATTTGTTACACCGTTTTATATTCAATGACTGCAGTTTTGGGAAGTTATTAGGCAAAGAAACCAAAGACCCACAAGCGTGTATATCTAACTCTTGTAAACTAGGAAAGAGAATCTCGTCCTTTGATGTACCGTTGTCGTCATCATGTAAACACTTTAAAGACCGCATATCATACAATTGAATTCTCTTAAGGCTGGGTAATTTCCCAAGTGGTGGAAGTTGTTCACACTTATCAAGAAGATAAAATAGAATACTAGTCAAATTGACTAATTTGAACAGCCAACTTGGAGAAAGAACCCTTCCCATGTAAAAAGCAATAGTCAACTCCTGCAGANATTTCGATGGTTCAATAAAACTTTATAATAACAGATAGGACTCATACAGCAGAAAACTTTACATCTAGGAACTACATATCATTCATGCATACACAAATTGAAAAAAAAAAAAATAAAATAAAAAAAAATAAAAAATAAAAAAAAAGGGAAAAGAAAGGTCATTGATACACAAATTGCACATGATCCTAACTCACTTTCGTAGGAATCGCGGTTGCATTTAGCATAGCAACAAGCCTTTGAACCCTTGGATGATCCCTAACAAAAAACAACTTAGAACCATAAAGCAACACAATCTTCATCCCTGTAGTGTTTCGCTATCATCGTCCTTGTCCTCATTCTCGTCACCATCTTCACATGTATACACAAACCAAAATGTAATGAACATTAGCTTCCCGCAAACTCCATATTAAATTTTAGATAAATATTAAACATAATTAATAATAAAAAGCAACAATTAAATAACATTTTCGATTAGATTTGTTTAAAGATAAACAACCATAATTAATAATAAAAAGAAAGAAGAAGAAAAGGAAAATATTACCCTAGAGGAGCGTGAATGTCGAGATAAGGAATGTGAGAAATTTTAGGCCAATCCTCTCCTATCCCCTTCTCACACCTTCTGCTTAGAATTTCACACACCAATGAATGGTAATTTGATTGAGATCCTTGAAACTTTGTATCTCATCTGGTAGAGAACCTAATTTGTTACACCGTTTTATATTCAATGACTGCAGTTTTGGGAAGTTATTAGGCAAAGAAACCAAAGACCCACAAGCGTGTATATCTAACTCTTGTAAACTAGGAAAGAGAATCTCGTCCTTTGATGTACTGTTGTCGTCATCATGGAAACACTTTAAAGACCGCATATCATACAATTGAATTCTCTTAAGGCTGGGTAATTTCCCAAGTGGTGGAAGTTGTTCACACTTATCAAGAAGATAAAATAGAATACTAGTCAAATTGACTAATTTGACCAGCCAACTTGGAGAAAGAACCCTTCCCATGTAAAAAGCAATAGTCAACTCCTGCAGACCCGAATTTGGTTCCAATCCCTCAACAACCTCTGAATCATTTGTTTCTTCTGATCTATCCGGCAACCAATGTAATATCAAAGACTTTAAAATTATTTTGTCTTTCAAATTGGCACTTTCGGCATCCCTTAAACCTCCAACATTCTCAAGTCCTGATAACCTCAATTTCCTCATCCCAACAAGATTCATATTTCCCAATTCACCTATTCGGGCCCCTTTATCTCTTCCTACAGCAAATTGTGAAAGCCGTCGAAGGTTGGTTAGTTCTTTTATTCCAACAGGCATATGTTGGAGTTTATGAGAGGAACTGCTGGTATCTAGACATTGAAGATTCCTCATGTACCTCAAACCTTTAGGCAACTCACATAACTCCCTACACCTTTCTAAAATTAATGTTTGCAAGTTTTGGAGATAAATAATCGACTCTGGTAGAACTTCTATTTCTGAGTCTGATATTTTCAAGTATCTCAAATGTATTAGCTTGCAGATTGATTCGGGCAACGTCGAGCTTTCAATTCGGTTCAAGTACAACACCCTTAGATAGACATGGTTGGAGATTTGTCTAATGTTACTTGGATAAAACTTATCAAAGACCAACATTGACCGTAATGATCTTAGCTTTCTCAAATCCTGTTTTGAAAACTCAAAATCTTTACATGATAAACTGAGATGAAGCACCTCATCTGGGGTTATCAACTCCTTACCAGACTCTATAACTGCACAATCATGCCTCATTACATATTGCGCAAGATCGTGCATTAAATCATGCATTTTGCATGTCTCACCTGTGTCTATATCCTCCTTCACAACATCATGGAAAAACGACCTCCGGATCAAACAAGTAAAAATTTCCTCACCAAGCTCATATAAGCTCGCATCTCCTTGAGATGGAATAAATCCATTTGCCATCCACAACTCTATCAATAAATCCTTACTCATTTCCTCCCCTTTTGAAAATACACAACAATAAGCGAAACATATCTTCATACGTGAAGGCAAATCATCGTAGCTTAACCTCAAAGCAGTTAAGATGCCATTGTCTTGCATCTCCGACACGAACTTGTCGTTTACAAGCTGCCACTCATTCACCTTTTTTTTGTCGACATTAAGCTACCCAAAGTCTTCACTGCTAGAGGTAAACCTTTGCATTTCTCAATTATCAGCCTTCCTACAAGCTCCAGCTCCCTTATGTTTTCCCCCTCTCTTCCACCTGGGAACGCAAGCATCTTGAATAGCGACCATGACTCCTCTGGTGATAAAACCGCCACATTATGCTGCAACTCAGGAAACTTAGCCATCAGTTGCGCAGTATCTTCCTTCCGAGTCGTTACCATAACGGTGCTGCCTTTTGCTCCGCAAATTAAGGCTTTACATAACTCGTCCCACTTTTCTATGTCTTTGCTTTCGATCCAAACGTCATCCATTATAATGAAATATTTCTTTCCTCTTAAGTTGTTTTGAAGTTGTTTTTGCAGATCATTCAATGACATCTCATCCAACTTCAAATCTTCTGGGCCACATATCGCTTTAATTATTTGCTTAATTATTTGTTTGACGTCAAACACATCAGAGACATACACCCAAAATGTTAACTCGAAACACATCTTCACCATTTCATGGTTGTACACGTATTGAGCTAGTGTAGTTTTTCCAATGCCACCCATGCCCCATATTGCATAGACCCGAACGTCATCAACGTCGTCATGTCTGATGCCTTTTTCTTGGTTACAAATCTTATCAACTATCATCTTCTTCTCTTCATCTCTTCCGTAGATCTTGGACAAGTTTACAAGTGAGCTAGTTTCCCTGTTATAAATGTCACCAACAATACCCGCCCCAACTTCACTTACGTTATTTGGAGTCAACTTAAACTTCGATCTTTGAGCATCAATCACATCCAATTCTTTCCGTATATTTTTAACTTTATGAGCAATCCTAGTTCTGACCACAAGCGGATTATGGTGGGTGGAAAAGAAGGTTCTTAACTTATGTTTGATACTCTGCACCCTTTGTATCATAGCTTCAGTTTTGGCCTCGTCGAGCACGTTTTCCGCCTCCAAAGAGGCAAATTTGAGAGTCCTGAGCCATTCTTCCACATCTTTTTGCGTCGTTTGCTTCATCTCAGCATCATGAAGAACACCTTGGATCAGTTTGAAAGTGTTCTCGAGAGCTGAAAGATCATTTTTAAGTCCCCTAAGCAAACCATACTCTTGGATAGCTGCAGAAGTTAATTTCCCTACCAAATCTTTCACAAGGGCGGAAGTAACAGGATCAGCCATGAATAATGATTTTGTTTAGAACCAAATTTTAGAACTCACACAGTGTTTACACAATTACACACAAATTCTTAAGGGTAAAACTCACACACAAAATGAACTACAAAGACCAAGACACAAGTGTTTGTGTGAGCAGTTGGTAGTGGTGGGAACCACTTTTTTTTTTTTTTTTTTTTTTTTTTTTTTTTTGAGTAATTGCGGTTTGATAGGTAGTGGCGGGAATAATTAAAGTACAGCTTTCCATTTTCACATTTAACTAATGTCCGCACTTAAACGAGCTTTTGATTAAAAAAAAATTGAATAAGTGTGCTGGGTAGTGGTGGGAATCATTAAAGCAGAGCGTCCGAAAATTACTTTTTGTTTCATTTTCACATTTAACAAACATTTTTCGCAATTAAAGGAACTTTTGATAAAAAGCTTTTTTGAATAGGTGTGGTTTGATAGGTAGCGGTGGGAACCACTCGAATATTTTCTTCTAATCAAAAGAAATCTCATTAATCCATATGAAGGCTTATCATTGATCAAAATTGAATGTCTGTAATAGTAAAAGAAAACATTACTTTCTCCTAGAGGATCTTTGGATTACCCTTATGTACATTTGCCTCAGTTGTAAATGAATGATCGGCTAGCTCATGCTTCAGTCTTAGTTGAGACATATGATGTGAAGGTTATGCAAAATGGTAGAGTAGGTGTTTTATGTATGAATAATTTGGCAAAAATAAACTACAAAGACCAAGACTTAAAGTTGACTTTGTGATCAAATAAGAGGAGTTGGTATAGTGCCATTCATGCACATCGTCCACAAATTACTTTTCGCACCATTTTCACATTATCCTTGTATACATTTGGCAAAAATAAAGTTACTATTGATTACGATTTTTAAACGGGATACGGAGTATTTGCTAAAACCCTTTAGAATATGAGATGATAAGTAAATTAAGCCAAATACCCTATATTTATAAAAGTTGTAAGGAAATAGCATTATTGTTTGTTGAATTGTTGTACATAAATAGAGCGGTAATTAACTTAAATTCAAGTCTTTATTCAAACTTCTTTTTTATTCGTTACTAATTTTATAGAATTGTGATCAATTTAGTTTTTTAAATATTTCCAAAAATTTACCATTATAGCTTTTATATCTTAAATAATTTTGTTCCATTTATCAAATTCAATTCTATGGTAAAAGTTTATGCATGATCTTTTGCTTCACAACATGTATATAACCAAAAGAGTACATTTAGATGATTTGTGAGGTATACAAATCTTTTTACCAAATCAAAGTCGACACAAATAAGAGTATTATTGCACCATATTTATATTAGGATTTCATTTTTTTATATTTTGGTCTTCCATATATGGCCGTGAAAATAACACAACAGATAAACTTAGCAAAAATGATTTTTTTCAAGAGTTTCGTGGCACAATGTTTCTAGGGGAAAGTATGTGTTTGTGTTGGACCATGCACATGTAGATACTAATTTACTTAAAATATATTTATGCTTAAAAGCTTCGTGGCAGGGCACGTCTACTCGTTTAAGTAACAACATCCGCAATTAAAAAAGCTTTTTTGATAAATTTCTTTTGAATAAGTGTGGTTTGATGGGTAGTGGTGGAACCACTTGAAGAAGAATATTGTCAAAGATGAAGAGATGAGGAAGAGCAGTGGCCGGGACCTATAACATTATAGCTATATTCACGTTAAACTGACTAGTTTACCTTCAAGTGCATGTCACACGGGTGATTTAACGAGAATAATATAACGGTTGTATGAGTGAGGAACTAACGGTAGATAACGTTTTGCGTTTAAGGATGGACTGTACATTTTTTGGTTCAAGGGACGAAGCATTTCGATCAACGAAAACCACAAGAATGAATAGTGTAATTTACTCTTTTTTTTTGCCAAATCATATTTCCACGATCTTATACTTATTATAACTAAATTTACTCCAATGTTAGAAACTTTTCAAAAAGCTTTTTATCGTTTATATTAAAAATTTATTACCCTATCCTTTACAAATTACTAGGATAGATGAGGGTTAAATGAAAGTTTTATGTAAAAAGTCATTCTTCAAATGCTAGAGAATCATCAAGTTTTGCAGGATAAAAGGTCATCACTCCGATCGAAAAAGCTTTTTTGAGTAAGCTTTCATTGTAACTTACATTGGAGATGCCCTAATTTATTAAAATCCTAAGAAAAGTTGTTCTTGTCTCAAATCCATTACATAAACCTATATGTTTGGATTGAATTGGGTCTTTGTTTCTCAATCAGAACTACAACACGACCTTATGTTGAATCGGGTTGTCGGTTTGATGTTGTTGCCATTTCGGGTTATATCAAGTCATGTTGAATTGCCTTATTTCCAGTCAAAATAAAAAAATACTAGTAAAAAATAAAAGCCCAAACTAAACCAAATGTCAAGTAAATAAATCAAGCATTAGACACGCATGAGAAATAACAATCAAATACAAATAATCACCAATAATAAATAAAAATAACTGATAACAATCTGTCAAACCTAATACAAACAATCATAAATTAGTAAGTTCTAAGTATATATAACAAATAAACTTGAAAACAAAATATTACCTTTTCTTGAAATGAAGATGTTGGGAGTGTTGGCATGAGGGTTTGTGAAGTAAAGAGCGTGAGGATCAATATGAAGGCCTTATCAAAGATCAAAATTACTTTCTTCCGATTAAAAGAAATGTCATTAACCAATATGAAGGCCTTATCAAAGATCAAAATTGCATAGTGTAGTCATATATCCTTAAAGTCCCTCAATTTCAATGTTTGTAATAATAAAAGAAACGTCACTTTCTCCTAGAGGATCTTTGGATTACCCTTATGTACATTTGCCTCAGTTGTAAATTAGTAGCTCATGCTGAAGTCTTAGTTGAGACATATGTGAAGGTTATGCAGAATGGTATGTTTTTTAAGTATGAATAACTTGCGGTTCTAAAAATAAATAAATCATACCGTTATGTTTGTCAATAGGGTGGTGTTATGTACCCGTCATATTAATTTGCACCCATGATGTGTTATTATTATTTTTTCTTTTATTATTTTATAACAGACATGATTTGTAACAATAGAAATCAATGTATCCATTTCATTCAAATAAATAGTCAATCATTTAATAGAACTAAACAACACACATGATGTCACTATTATATTAACAATGTACCATTCCCACAGGAGGTATGGGTGGTCCTCACTGGGGGAGAGTGTTTCTAGTTATATGAAGCCATTCTTTGAGATGGAAATGTAGTATGACTAGAAGAGCCCTTCAGTGGAGCGGTTATGAGTTCCTAGTCATGCCATTAACCTTTCTTTACCATATTTACTGTGGATGCTGGATGAGTGAGTATGGTAAGAAGGTAAGATGGAAATGTAGCTAGATGGTAGGTGCATTTTAAGTGAATTAAGGTGTTGATGGGAAGTTTCAACAGTGCTCTGTTTTTTTTACTCTGTTTTGGTTGAATGTAATGGTGTTAGATTTCTAGTTTGGTTGTATCAGATATGGGATAGTATAGAGAGTGCTTGAAGCAGGATGTTGGAACCTTAATGATATAACATGTTTATGTAAGTAGTTAGTTAATGTATTTAGTATGTATTATGTTTCTGTAATTGATATGTAAAAGCCTGTAAAGTTAATATGGGCTGGGTTGATATGGGCCAATATGGGTCATTAGATAGAAACGGTTATATAGTGTAGGGTTACAACGGTTAGAAGGTTTCATAACGATTTGATGAAACGTTGTGTCTCTTGTGAGGCAACGATTCACTCAGTATAAATAGGTTTAGGATTCTTTGTAAAAACTTAACCCCATACGTTTTAATATATCAGATTGAAGAGGGGTTCAACCCATATCCTTTTGTCTCTGTTTATTCGATTCTCTTTGGATGAATACATGATGTTGTTTGTTCATAAACACAATCCTGGAGATCAGACCTCTGAGAAGATTCTACACAGGAAAGGGGTATGCCCCAATCCATATGATAAAGTCATTATGATGTAATCTTGTTGATGATTAATATAATTCACTTTTGCACCAAAAAAATATATATATATATTAACAATGTACCTATAATTGCCCCTTTATGCTTTATCCCAATCCTCTCAATTAAAGCAAAAAAACAAAGATGAAAAGAAAGCATTTGCCTTGAACCATTTTTATCGAACTAAAAGATAACTGCCATGAGCTATAGCAAAAGCGAAATATCAAGACAAAATGAAATCTGCAATCTGCCTAACCACAACTTGTCTTGTTGTCCAGCTCACTAGTTCTTTTTCCTCACTGGCTGTGTTCCGACTTAGGACTTGGGCGAGCTGTTGGATTAAATTATAAACGATTACTTTCTTATGCTATACAATCTCATAATCTAAAACATGCATAGTTAACAATCTTATAACTTATATTGGACAAAACAGCTTTACAGCTCAATCCAGCACAGCCTATTCAAAACTACTCGTTGTGACCCGTTACCAACCCATTCAATATGTTACCTCTTAAGGAATGGTGAAAACTTTAACAAACTCCAACAATAGTAATCAATAGCAGCAGTTGAGTCGAAGTACCTCTGAATCCATTGGCAGGGCAAAGTTTTGAATATCTTCTTCAACTTGTCATCCGACTTGGGTCTTATGGGTATAGACTTGAAATGACTATCCACCACAATCTTTGAAAGAATCTATGAACGGGTCACAACACCTGCTTTAAGCCATTTTCCATCGATGTTAAACACAAGTCTACAACACACAACATTAGAAAAAAAACCTAAAATGATAGTTTATCAAGAAATTTTACAACACAGAAAACTCCAAATCTGGAGACAACAGAATATGTTAACTCAATATTTAGCAAGAAATTTTTTGATTAGTTATATGAAGAAAATGACAAAGTACTAAATTTTAAGAACTGAATATCACCAATAGGATGATTAGGACCTAGCAATATATATTATATTCATGTGAAGTTTTGGAGTAGACGCTGATATCTTAAAGCCAGACTAGGATACATAGACCTAAGCATAAATCAAAGGCTCAAAGTGGTACGCATAAGTTTGGCACAATAAATAAATAGAGAGAAAACCATCCGAGATCATCCGCTTCGATGTCTTCTTTAGAAGATCCTTAAATTTTTCATAGCAAAAACCAGTAAGGACATAAGCAAGGTCAACAATAAGTATCAAGATAGAGGCAACAAGTATGTCTCATTTACCTAGTAACGGGTCTGTTTTAATTACCAATCTCAATCATTCATTTTTCCGAATTCGTCTATAAAACTTATCAACTAGCTCATGAGCCCCTCCTTCAAGGGTCCATTCCTAATGCACAACTTTTGTAAGTCCAACCGTAGAATCTCCTTCAATTGTTGTCCGTCCTCTTTTTCAACATATCTTCATAATAGGGTTTAAAAGAAAGTAAGTGCTACTGCTGGTATGTTACAAGTTAAAAAAAACATGAAACACTTACTTAATTTAAGAAACTGAAATATTGACCTCCCAGGTGACTTGGGGCTCCTTTGTAGCCAAAGCACAAGTTTCTTCTCCTCAGCATATGGCTGCTAACTTTGGAAAACTGTCTACGCAACGATGATGTTTATACAGTCAACAACAGATGGAACTCGTGTTATTAGACCTTCAATAGTAACCACATACTACCAAGAGGGACTAAGATATGAGACAATTTAAAAGAACTGAATATATGCGAACTTGTAGATACTGCTTTCCTCATATCTCTAGATGCTGCGGCGCTACAACTACTTTCTGAAAATATCAATGGTGATTAATTATTGTAGCTGGAAAACTTTAGAAGTTGGGACACTCTAAACAGGGACGAACATATGAGACAATTAAAAAGAACTGAAAATATATGGTGTACTCACCGGTGCACAGGGTTCTAGTGCTTTCCGCTTGAGGATGCTGTAAGGAAGCAGTTCTTGTGGCAAGAAGAGGATGTAAGGAAATGCCTGAAGAAACAAAACATAATAAATATGTTGCAGACGCTAACACTAAAAGTTGAGTTTATTAACATCGCTCATTTCTACAAGTGTTTGTATCCGCCCAACTACGACTAGCTAGATGAGTAGCAACTCAACATTTGATAAAACAGACACAATAATCATCCTCCGTCAATTTGTTTGAACCAAACCTTTGTTGTCCTTGATGCATCTTTTTCTCTTAGATGGCGCTCCAATTCCTCTCGTTTTAAGGATCCCACAATCTTTCTTCTTCAGGCTATAACAAAGATAGAATATGAATTAAAATCTGGCCCATCTATCCCAAATACGTGTCCTATATATGTTATCAGCAGAAAATGTCAAGACAATGACAATCAACTGAATCAAGTATAATTAAACAGTCAAAAATAGATCTGAGTTGTACTGACAACACTTTGGATATGCAGATATTAGATTAAAAATGATTTCAAACTAAAATAGCCAGTATTTGACCTTTATGTTTGATTATATACTCCTTTCACAGAAATATTATGCTTCCTAGTGATACAACAAACTAAAAAGTAACCCATTAGAAAGATACAGCTATAGGTGGCAAAAAAAGGTTGACGGGTCAAGATGGGTTTGCATAAATCAGTAAGTTTATAGTACTGTTAGAAATATAGGATTGTTGGCCCAATTTCACGGATCTTTAATCAACGATATACCAAAATATGAAAAATAATCTTTATTTCTATAAATCTGTCATCGAATGTAAAGTTACAGAATCTAATCTATTTATAAGAAATGAAAAGATGCGTTTGAAGCATTGTGTTGGTTCGGCTTGAATGGGTTCGACCCAACAGTTGTGTCGCTTCAATTTGTAACTGCCATTTGACAGTTATTTCTGAGAGTTGACTTTTTTAATGTTGACTTTGACTTTCGGGTTTGACCCTTTATATGGGTAGATTGGGATTAACCCAATATTCTCCCCCTTAATCACAATCGTCGTCTCCTTGATCTTAAAGTCTTCTTGATTCATCTTCTGGTTAAATCCACCATTTGAGCTACTACAGTTTTAATTTCTTGTATTGCTTGTGATCATCCTTAAATCCAGGTAGATCAATTTTCTTTCGGTTGCTTCCACCTTTATTGTTGTGATCTTCATTATGTCCATGTTGATCGTATTTTTCTGGTTATTCCCACCATTGTTGTTGTAATCTTCCTTAAGTCCAGGTTGATCATAATTTTGGTTATTCCCACCTTTATTGTTATGATCTTCCTTAAGTCCAGGTTGATCATAATTTTGGTTGGTTATGCCACCAACACCTTGTCTTCTTATTGGAGTTTTTGCAGCGTATATATCTTCCTTAATTCCAGGTTGACTTATGCTTTCGGTTATTCCACCATCCAAGCTTTAACTGCCAACTCCTTGTTGTTCAATATTTGATATTGTCAATTTGAAGTTGAATAGAATTTCCTTCCATTTTTGCTTCGTGATTCTTCTTGGTTAATGAAATTTCCTGGTGCTTCTTCAATAGTTGCCATAAGTAACATTGGTTCCAAGTCTTCTTCAATGAGATTGGATTGTTCTTCTTTCTTTAATGGACATTTGTTTGCAAAATGCCCATATTCCTTGCATTTGAAGCATAGCACCTTACTCTTATCATGAGTAAATTTATTTGATTCTTTCTTGAAATTATTTTCTTGGCTTCGCAACAAATCATGTCCACATTTTTCACAGTGTCTTCCGTGAGTAATGTTATTGTCGTGACGTGTAAACAATAACTTATCTTGATCGTTATTGTCCTTATTTTTCTTAAAGTTAATCCTTTCTTCATAGGTCTTAAGTCTCCCTACTGCTTCTTCCAGTGTCATAGTACTTAGGTCGGAATATTGTTCTATAGATGCAACTATTTGCAGATACCTATCCGGTACAGCATTTAGTAATTTCCTAACTAAGGTTTGATCTTTTATTTCGTGTCCTAGACTAGCGGCTTTTTTTACAAGAGTTATGAGTTTTCCTGTAAAGGTGTCGATTGTTTCATCTTCCTTCATATGTAACAACTCAAGTTCAGATCTGAGTGTTTGAAGTCTGGCTTGTTGTACTTTTTCTTCGCCTAAGTGTCTAGCCTTTAAAGCATACCATATTGCTTTTGGGGTTTTGTGCTTTGTTATTTGAAGTAATTGATCTTCGGGTAAGGATTAGTAAAGGTATGCAATAGCAGTTTTCTCCTTTTTCTTATCGAGTTGAGTTGAGTCTAATAGCTCTATTGTTTCCCATAACCCATTTGCATCTAAGATAATTTCCATTCGAATTGCCCATAGTGAGTAATTCGCGGGTTTTAACATCGGGCATTGGAATTGAGGAGTAGTATTGTTTATACTAACTTCCTTCTTTCCACTATCACCTTCCTTCATCATATCTCTAGGATTTGACAAAAAATAATCTCCTAAAATTCTAACACGGGATGTGTTAAAAATATAGCGGGCTTCTAATGTTTTGTATCTAAATGACAATCAAAACTTTATAGGACTAGTTTTAATCCAAAAACTATCCTCGGAGATTTCTATTCTTAAAATGAATAACCTAAGGTTAATTTTTCCTTAAAATTATTCCTAATAATAAGTAGTGTAAACACTAGGTTATTATATTCTAAAATATGATAAGATACTAAGGATATAAAATAGTAACTTATCTAAAAAAAATGACTATACTATATATTAATTTTGCAAACTAATATACTAAGTATAAATCTAAATAAAATAGAAGGGTAGAAGTTGCAATTTTTGGAACCTAGGGGGTAATAAACCCGTAGCCCTCTTTATGTTTGGTTCTGGATGCCCTAGCTTTTTTATACGCCTCTTCTTTTCTTTCTTTGTATCTCTTTTGAAAGAGATATCAGTCTCTCTTTTGATGAGACTTGGTAACTGCTATTCCTTGGTTTCTTCTGATGGTTGACCGCCGATTGTTGGCTTTGGTTAACCACGTCTTCTTCACGGTTGATGTGTTCTTCGCGAGCACTTGGAATCCCACTGATGCGAAAAGGTTTTTCGTTCACTTGTGGGGATCTTTTTGCTGTGTATTGTTTTTGAATCAAGTGGTGATTCAAAATAAATTAAGGGTGGTTGCCGCTTGGTTTGATTCTTCAGAAACAGGTGTGTTTGTTCCTTTGATGTTTCTGATTTGTGCCCCTTGATGATGACTTATGTTATCCTCTCGAATTTGGTTTTTTGTTTCTGAATCGAATTAGTGTTTTTGTTTGAAGTAATAAACAAAAACTCGTTCCCTAATCTTGTTTATGTTCTCGGTAAAAGAAAAAAAATGAATCGGATTTTTTTTTGCAAATTAGTTTGAAAAACCCTTTTCTAGTTGCCGGTAACTTTGTTATGAGGCGACTAGAAATTAAAGAGTATATTCCTTGAACACAATAAGATGAAAGAATCTTTGATTATTGTGGTTCGAATAATAATTTTGCAGAAAAAGTTTGATACCGAGACTCAGGGTTTTGTTCTTTTCGATTCAAAGCAAAAATGGAACCTTGGTATATGATGATGTTGGCTCTGATACCAATTGTTGGCCCAATTTCACGGATCTTTAATCAACGATATACCAAAATATGAAAAATAATCTTTATTTCTATAAATCTGTCATCGAATGTAAAGTTACAGAATCTAATCTATTTATAAGAAATGAAAAGATGCGTTTGAAGCATTGTGTTGGTTCGGCTTGAATGGGTTCGACCCAACAGTTGTGTCGCTTCAATTTGTAACTGCCATTTGACAGTTATTTCTGAGAGTTGACTTTTTTAATGTTGACTTTGACTTTCGGGTTTGACCCTTTATATGGGTAGATTGGGATTAACCCAATAAGGATATGCCATGTTCACCCAAGAAACTTAATGCTGAATAATTTAAACTTTCTACAAAGAAATTTGTAATAATAAATATGACCGCAAACTTACCTACAGTATGACCACTGGCATAGAGAGAGAACGGCATGTATTGGAACATATAGAATCGTTTTCACAGGTTTATATTCATAATCGAAATTCAGACATAGGAACAAGATTTGACAAGAATATGATTCATTTATTCATCAATATAACAGTGGTTATATTGTTACAAAAGGACACACTTTCTAAATGACATGTACTGGACTATATATAGGGTATGAATGGGTATGACCCAATGGTCATGACTGTTCGAATGGTCACAGCCAAACGACACAACCCTTCGTCACTTTACAGAATATTTGTTGACTTTTCTAACATAACTAACTTAACTAACTTTCGGTTATTAAGTTTCTTCTTAACAACTTTGGTCCTTCGTCTATCATTATTTACAATACAAGACTTATACAATCAAAAGTCCAACAATTTCCCCCCTAATTGTTTAAGTCTTGTTCTTCGAGTCTTCATACTCTTTTTTCGTGTCTCTTTCTTTCCTTCTTCCGGTCGTGTCGACTTGGTTACCAGCGTGCCCTAGACCTTCTTTTGTCTCGGCTTCTAACTCCAAAAACACCCAACGTGTTCTTGGCCACAATCAAACATTCTTGTTTGTTGTTGTTTCATTCCAAGTGCTTCACAATATTCCTTCTCTCACAAATACTCCTCGGTATTTCCAAAAAGCAAGTCGTTTGCTTTTTTCTTTTTCGCTAATACCCCACGGTATTGCTTCAACGTCTAAACAAATGAGAGTTTTGTTTGTCGTTCTGCCTTTTTTTCTTTCTTTTGCGTCCGACTTGGTTCCATCGTGTGCCTTAGATCCTTTCGTCTCAGCTTGCCCTAGACCCTTTTTATGACTCGGCTCCTTCTCTAAATCCACCCTTAGTGTTGTTTGGCCACAATCAAACTAGTGTTTGTTGTTGTTTCCTTTCCAAGTCCCTCGCCAAAATACCTCTCGGTATTTATTTTACCGAAAGCAAGTTTGATTGCTTTTTCTACTTTTCTTCTTAACACCCTACGGTATTAAGTCCCCAACGTCTAAACAAATGATTTTGTTTGTCGTTGCCGCTGTTGCTTGTCTCCTTTCTCCGCGTTGTACCACAATATTCTTCCTTTCTATGTCCACACCGTGTTCCTTCAACAACTCTCCAATACCCGTCAGTATTTCCTTCTATGTACGAGTGATCAGCCCGTCCAATTTTGTTATTTGTTGTTGTTCTTGTATTGCTAAACGCCTCCAAAAGAATCCTTGATTGTTTGTCTCTGGTATCCCCTATCTAAACTTCACAAGCAACGCTTTTTCCTTTTCTTTGCGCTTCTCCTTTCTTTGTGTATCTCGTTAGTATACACAAGTTCCTTGACGTCTTCCTTTTTCTTCTACTTGTTGCGTAGTAAAACCAACAAGCCTTTCTTCTTTGTTGTCGTGTGCAAGACACCAACAAAAGTATCAAACAATTGTTTCCTTCCTTTTTCTGGTTTTGTTGTCGCATACAAAGATCACAACAAAACAGGCCACCACTTCGTTTGGTGCCGTTTGCAAATTTGACACTAGATAAGTTGTATACGACTTTCTTGTGTCCCTTGGCAACGTATCTCTGTTTTAAACGTAGCATTCTTCTTTCCTCAATCAAAATGTTCAGCATGTTTCTTTCTTCTTGTTTTGTTGTCGCGCTCCAATGATCACAACAAAACTCCCACCAATTCGTTTGGTGTCCATGTTTGTTCCTTCGATCTTCGTTGGATTGAAGTCGTTGCTATCTTGCAACTTCCGTTGGTCCTGATCGTGCACTATCTTCCCAACAATCGGTGGTGTCTCTTCCCTTCTAAGTCTCTTGATTATTTTGATCAAAGACTTGAATCAAAACTTGTAATCATGCAACCTTCGTCTTTCTTTGTTTTTCCCAGGTTTGAACCTTTGGCTCTTGATTCCAATATAGAATCGTTTTCACAGGTTTATATTCATAATCGAAATTCAGACATAGGAACAAGATTTGACATGAATATGATTCATTTATTCTTCAATATAACAGTGGTTATATTGTTACAAAAGGACACACTTTCTAAATGACATGTACTGGACTATATATAGGGTATGAATGGGTATGGCCCAATGGCCATGACTGTTCGAATGGTCACAGCCAAACGACACAACCCTTTGTCACTTTACAGAATATTTGTTGACTTTTCTAACATAACTAACTTAACTAAATTTCGGTTATTAAGTTTTTTCTTAACAACTTTGGTCCTTCGTCTATCATTATTTACAATACAAGACTTATACAATTAAAAGTCCAACAGAACATACATAGCAGGAGCATTAAATGTTTGAATGTTTCAAACATAACTTGAGTCATTTTCTCATGATTAGCTTTCGGATTAAGAGGTGCTACAGTTAGGAGAACTGGATGCTCCTCTGGAGCCACACGAGTTCACTGTAGAAGGCATGATGCCAAATCTTTTCCATGTCGTCCCAATTATTCACAATTCCTGTGCTCTATTGGATATTTCAGAGTTAAAATACCACGCTTAGAGAGCGCCTCATCCCCAACATATGCATCTTTTTGGCCATTCCAGCCATCACTCCACTGTGACAAGGGTGCCCAACATGATGGGGGAAACTGCTCTTGGTGTATCGTCTCTGTTGGTCCCATCCGGATCATCTATGTATCGAATCAAACATGACTATGAACAAAACACAAGACACACAAACTCACGCTTTTGTATATATTGAATTCTGTTACCTTTTACAATGTATCGACACTTCTATTTATACTACATACAACGAACCATTGTGACTTTTCCCAAGAGTCATAACCTAATTAACCGTTACATCCTGTAACCGTCATACCCTAACTAACTAAACTATACGACCCATATTGACCCAGCCCATATCTAATGTTTACAGGCTTTTACATAATACATAATACATAATACATAATACATACTTGACTTTCTAAATATTTACACCAAGACCCCTAAACATGGATTAATGAATTATCATCCAATATTCCTCCCTAATTTATTAATCCATGGCTTCAATATCTTCATGCTTTATTATCTTTATCTTGATCTTCAACAAGTCAGGCCCTCTAGCCTTTAGTCCATTAAAATCTGCCCATTTTTCTTTTGAACCACTGTTGTATCTTTTCTCTCTATAGTCTTCGAACAACAACTTAGTGCAATTGGTTTCCTCTTCACTCTTTGATGTTTCTGGACTCTGGTACACAAATACACCAGCAACGATCTCCTCTTTGTTCATTCTTATCAGCATCGCGTTTCATGTCACCATTTCCAGCATCTTGTTTATCAACAACAATCTCCTTTAATCTCTAATTCACAACCACCTGTTCTTACTTGCAGTCATGTTGTCCCTCAACATGTTCATGAACATCATGTATCCATCAAATGAGTTTACATCGATGGTTACAATCCTTTCCTTCCATAGTACTTTTCTGGTCTCTTCATCACAATTTTCAATATATTTATCATAACTTGACCATACCTTCTTTTCTTAGGCGGTTGCTTCTGTGTCCTGTCTCCTTCTTCTCTGATGTTGTAATA
>LBNU01033668.1:119968-135020 GCA_014162995.1 Artemisia annua
GTTTAGCTTGCTCGATCATTTTTCATCTTTGATCCACTTCGACTAAAATGCAGACACACTCACTAATCCCCACTAACTCTAATTATGAAAACCTTACAACTTATTTTCGTATGGTGATCTGACAGATCTCATTTTTGCACAAGATAAACCATTTCCATCGAATTGGGAGCCTTCTCTTTCGGATCTGGACTTAACTGCATCGAAATCACCTATAGCTATGCAAATACCACCCATAGAATCAACAAGATTTGAGATGTCTTCCAAAGATCCGACTTTAAACGTGCCAACTGTGAACCATAATTATTTAAAATGCAGACACGCTCACTATCCCCACTCACTTTCCATATTCTATCAAAAGGTCAATATGCTATAACTCTAATTATGAAAACCTTATAACTAATTTTCCTATGTTGATATGACAAATCTCATTTTTGCACAAGATAAACCATACTTTACAATAACAGAGTGGAGTTATACAGCAGAACACTTTACATATAGGAACTACATATCACACACACATACACAAATCGAAAAAAACAGAAAAGAAATGTCATTGATACACCAGCTGAAAAGAATGGAAACAAAAAACAAATTGTACATGATCCTAACTCACTTTCGCAGGAATCGCGGTTGCATTTAGCATAGCAACAAGCCTTTGAACCCCTAGATGATCCCTAGTGGACGAGTGTTGTCTCGTGAGGGTTTACAGTGAATATACCCACAAAATTCACCTAACATAAACAACTTAAAACCATAAAGCAACACCATCTTCACATATTACACCAAACTTCGATTCCAGTTCTCATCCCTGTTTCGCTATCCTTGTTCTTGTCCTCAGTCACTGTCACAGTCCGATAAACTGATCACAAACCAAAATGTAATGAACATTAGCTTCCTCTAAACTCCATATTAAATTTTAGATAAATATTAAACCAAGTGAATCAAACAATTGATCATAGAAAAATTGGTGAACAAATTATTAGTGTTATTCAGAGAAATACTGGTTAACAATTTTTATTATGGATTTGGCTTTATCTTTGTTATCATAAAGAGCATTTGACATTTGAAAATAGTACTACAATTTTCTTTCACTTTGACCAACTATGTTTAAAGATAAACAACCATATATAATTAAAAGAAAGAAGAAAAGGAGAATATTACCTTGAAGTTGTAATGTCGATATGAGGAATGTGAGAAATTTTAGGCCAATCCTCTCCTATCCCCTTCTCACACCTTCTGCTCAGAATTGCACAACCTTTAATGGTAATTTGATTGAGATCCTTGAAACTTTGTATCTCATCTGGTAGAGAACCTAATTTGTGACACCGTTCTATTTTCAATGACTGCAGTTTTGGGAAGTTATTAGGCAAAGAAACCAAAGAACGACAACTTTCTATTTCTAACTCTTGTAAACTAGGAAAGAGAATCTCGTCCTTTGATGTAGAGTTGTCCTCATCATGGAAACACTTTATAGACGGCATAAAATCCACTTTAATTATCTTGAGGCTGGGTAATTTCCCAAGTGGTGGAAGTTGTTCACACCTGAAAAGACTTGTAAATAGAATACTAGTCAAATTGACTAATTTGACCAGCCAACTTGGAGAAAGAACCCTTCCATTGTAATCCCGTATTTCTAACTCCTGGAGACCCGAATTTGGTTCCAATCCCTCAACAACCTCTGAATCAAATGTTCCTGATCTAAACAACAACCAAACTAATGTCAAAGACTTTAGATTTGTTTTGTCTTTCAAATTGGCACTTTTGGCATCCCTTAAACCTCCAACATTCTAAAGTCTTCTTAACTTCAACTTCCACCCAAGACGATTAAGATTTCCCAATTCCCCTATTTGGGCCCCATCATCTTTTCCCACAGAAAATTCTGGAAGCCTTCGAAGGTTGGTTAGTTCTCTTATATGGCGGACTAAATGGCAACTGGCATCTAGACGTTGAAGATTCCTCATGTACCTCAAACCTTTAGGCAACTCACGTAACTCCCAACACTTTTCTAGAATTAAAACCTGCAAGTTTTGGAGATTTATAATCGACTCCGGTAGAACTACTATTTTTGACTCTGATATTTTCAAGTATCTCAAATGTATCAGCTTGCAGATTGATTCGGGCAACGTCAAGCATTTAATTTCGTTCAAGTACAACACCCTTAGATAGACATGGTTGGAGATTTGTGTAATGTTACTCCTATAATCTATATTATAGACGAACATTGATCGTACTGATCTTAGCTTTTTCAAATCCTGTTTTGAAAACTGAAAATCTTCACATGATAAACTGAGATGAAGCACCTCATCCGGGATTCTCGACTCCTTACCCGGCTCTATAACCGCACAATCATGTTTCATTACATCTAGCGCAAGATCATGCATTAAATCATGCATTTTGCATATCGCACCCGTGTCTATATCCTTCTCGACTACATCTTGGAAAAACGACCTCTGGACCAAAAAGGTAAAAATTTTCTGACCAAGCACATACGAGCTCATACCTCCTTCAGATGGAATAAATCCATTTGCAATCCACAACTCTATTAATGAATCCTTATTCATTTCCTCTCCTTTTGAAAATACACAACAATAAGCGAAACATATCTTCATACGTGGAGGCAAATCATTGTAGCTTAACCTCAAAGCAGGTAGGACGATGTCATCGTCTTGCGCCCACTTGAAGTTGTCGTTCACATGCTGCCATTCATTTACCTTTTTTTCTTTTGTCAACATTAAACTACCCATAGTGATCACCGCTAGAGGTAAGCCATTGCATTTCTCTACTATCTTCTTTCCTACAAGCTCCAGCTCGGAGCTTACGTTTTCCCTCTCTCCTCTGTCTGGGAACGCAAACATCTTGAATAATGCCCATGACTCCTCTTCTGATAATTCTCCCACATTACGCTGCAACTCAGGAATCTTAGCCATTAGTTGGGCAGTATTTTTCTTCCTTGTCGTCACCATAACCGTGCTGCCTTTTTCTGCGCAACTTAATGGTTTACATAACTCTTTCCACTTTTCATTGTTTTCGATCCATACGTCATCCAGGACTATGAAATATTTCTTTCCACTTAACTTGGTTTCAAGTTTTCTCTCCAAATCATCCAACGACATCTCATCCAACTTCAAATCTTTCAAATATTCTGGGTCACATAGCACTTTAATTATTTGTTTAACTATTCTTTGGACGTCAAACACAGCAGAGACATACACCCAACACTTTAACTCAAAATGAGTCTTCACCGTTTCATGGTTGTAAACATATTGAGCAAGTGTAGTTTTTCCGATGCCACCCATGCCCCATATAGCATAGACCCGCACATCGTCATCGTCACGTGTGATGCCTATATCTGGGTTACAAATCTTATCAACTATCAGATTCTTCTCTTCATCCCTTCCGCAGATCTTGGACATAAGTGAGCTAGTTTCCCATTTTGAAATTTCACTACCAATTCCCGCGGCATCTTCTCTTATGTTAGTGGGAATCAATTGAAACCGGGATCTATTAGCATCAATGACATCCAACTTTTTCCTTATGTTCTTAACTTTATGAGCAATCCTAGTTTTGACCACAAGTGGATTATGGCGGGTGAAAAAGTAGGTTCTTGCCTTATGTTTGATACTGTCTAGGCTTTGTATCATAGCTTCAGTTGAGGCTTCATCTAGAACATTTTCCACCTCCAAAGAGGCGGATTTGAGAGTCCTTAGCCATTCTTCCACGGCCTTTTCGTTTGTTTGTCTCATCTCCGCGTCATGAAGAACACCTTGGATTTGTCTGAAAGTGTTGTTGAGAGCTGAAAGATCATTTTCAAGGCCCCAAAGCAACCCAACCTCTTGGAAAGCTGCAGAAGTTAATCTCGCTACCACATCACTCACAAGGGCGGAAGTAATGAGATCAGCCATGAATAGTTTTCTTGTTATTGATCAATAATGAAATGAACAAAAGGATGTGTGTGTGTGTGTGTGTGTGTGTGTGTGTGTGTGTGTGTGTTTGTTTTGAGTTTTAGTATGTGAAAGAATCTGTGTGTAAGTGATTATATATTTAGTGGACACCAAACTCGTAATACAAGGCTGGCCAGCTGGATATTCACATGAGCATTTGTAAATTCTCAAATAATCAACATAGAACGTTATTGTAAGATTATGGTAAGAATTACTATACGTAAATGATTAAATGACAGTGCAGGAATTGGGCAAGTATACAAATTGCGAGATTTAAATAATAATAACATAGTGTTCATTTCAAATTTACTCGAACACATAATATGTATGATAACGGCCAACTATTATGAAAAAATTTGTATATTTCATTTTAGCAAACCCATAATATAGATCATTGAGCCGAGGCGAGTAAAAACATGTCAAGGTCGAGCTAAAGTCGAACATGATATTAGTTTTTCATCATTTAGTGATATTTGTCCATTACGTACTAAAATAGTAGTCAAGTTGTTTAAGTTTAGCATATTATCTTTAAGACTTTAACTAAAATTGATAACTACATACTTGAGAAAAAAACAATAATGTTCAGTTTCACTTATTTATTTATTTATTATTTATTTTTTTACAGTATTTTTTTTTGGTTGTTGTTGTTGTTATAATATACTTGATGCAAAATATATGAAATAATTTGGTTTATGTTATGGATAATTATTAGTGGATGTCCATATAACCCATAATAGGCCCACGACCCATGTTAGCTATTAGGGTTTTTGCCCTAATGTTTGTCTATATATACTCTTTGTAAATCTCATAGTTAATGATCAATAAGAAGAATATTCATTCCCTCAATTCTTGTTTACAACACGTTATCAGCACGCTCTAGGTTTTTTTGTTTTCTCTCGTTTTCCACGGGTATGTCTCCGACCCTTTACATACGGCATGCTATGTTTCTTAATACGCACTCACTTAGTTCTTTAGTATGATATATATTCTTATGATTATATATACTTTTGACTTATCATTATATACTAATCGACAAATATGATCTCCTACTAGATAATACTCCGTATTTAATTCGATAAAACCTTACTAGATACTCAATATTTAACTAGTATGAAAATTAATATGATTATATACGGCATGCTGTTGTGACTTAGAATTTTGTTCACTTAATTATTTAATTCGATTAGATGTTCTGACTATGGAAAACCGAACTCGATTAGCATCATTATTACTGTATATATTTGTATACATTCAAGTATTAAACTATTATAGCACTTGACTTATCAATACCGTTTGTTTAATATTGTTTGTCTAATAAATATGATTAGTATTGTTTGATGTGTGACTTCAACGTACTATTAATATTGATATGTTTATCTATACGGATTTAATCATATGTTTTTATCGTATGCTTTNGTGGATCATTTTGAGTTTTAAAATCGATGCATCGTCAAAATGATCATCAAAGACGCAACTTAAAGTTAGCGTGATTAATGGCTCAGCTTATAAAATGCGAGCATGGTTTTCCAGATTGTATCTTTGGAATTGGTGATGAATACTTCCATATGTTGGGCGATTATTGGAATAAGTGTTGAACATAAAAGTAGCTCATGTTCATACGCAAATTGCTTTTGTTGAAACGTTTATAAAACGTCTTCAGTTGATTGCAAAGCCAATAATATTATGAGAACAAAAGTCTTAGTTTATGGGGCATGTTATAAAATATGAATTCGCATCTTGCCAGCAATTTATAATGAATCCTCCCCGTTAGAATGGTTTTGGTCACAAACCATATTTCCCATGTGATATTTTGTAATTGTGCGATATATAGTAAATACACCGCAACACACAAAATGGGATGTTTAAATTGATAATTCATTCAGGGGGAGAGAATGAGCAGCGAGAAATATGGAATGAATTATGATATAAATGTTGATCCTCACATTAATGAATATGAACTTAAAGTTCAAGGGACAAATAACATTCCAGATCTAATAAATGCCAGACATGTTTAGTGACCTAAAGAAAGTGACTAGATCATATTACGCTGCTATTGCTCCAATTACAATGTGTGTCCTAGCATTAAAATCATTGATTGATAGTAAGTCTATGGCACGTCTGCAGCGTGATAGACGAATCGATTCCAAATAAAAATTCCTCGAATGAATAGATAAAATGGAGCAATAAAATCAAGATGGTCGAATCGAGGTAATAAAGACCCCATAATAGTCTCTTAAAGAGAAACTAGACATGAAGGTTATTGAAAACCCCGGTCACGTGAAAAACTTTGAGATCTCAACAAATGATAGAATATAATGTCTAGTAAAGTGTGAAATCGAAAAGAACTGAAACGACGTCGATAATATTGTATATAATAATGCGCATGATAAATACAAGGTGAGGATCTTGGATATCTGCAAGAAGTGCAGTTTTATAAATGAATGGCTAATGAATGTAAAGACACAAATAACTGATGAAAAGATTAATTTTATGTCTGGCAGTATTAGAAATAAGAATATGTCTAACATGATAATACAAGAGCTCATTTTATATTGAGATTCCTTAAGGAATATAGAATGCATAAATCACGTGTTATGATTCTCGAGAATACTAATAGATTAAATTGAACAAGTTTAGTTAGTTTTTTCAAGAGATATGGGTTTATATTTTACTAATCCATCAAAACAAGTTTAGTTAGTTTTGCAGATGCAGGATATATGTTTAAGTTACCATGATCGGTCTCAAGTTGGATATGTTTTTACAAGTGGCGGCACTATTTCCTAGCGTTCGATAGAGCTTACAATCGCGGCTTCTTCCTCAAATCATACATCAATTCTGGAAAGGAGATACCAACTATTGCATGTGGATAATATAGCATGTTTTGCCATATTCAAGAAGTGTTACATCAAAGGCGACAAGACACTTATCATTCAAGTGATTATTTTGTGGACCTATATCAAGTGATGTAGTTATCAGAGGGAGATAATACGCGCTGCACTCTTTTTGTCCTTAGTCATGGTTTTGTCCCACTGGGTTTTCCTGACAAGGTTTTTAATGAGGCAGCATTTCCTAATCGTATTAACAATATGGACATCCAAGAGGGAGTGTTATGGATAATTATTAGTGGATGTCCATATAACCCATAATAGGCCCACGACCCATGTTAGCTATTAGGGTTTTTGCCCTAATGTTTGTCTATATATACTCTTTGTAAATCTCATAGTTAATGATCAATAAGAAGAATATTCATTCCCTCAATTCTTGTTTATAACAGTTTAAAATATATTTTCATTTAGGCAATGTTTTTTGACTTTTACTTTAACTAGTTTTTCTTCATTGAAATGTATGTTATGGTAACAACTCGTGGAAATTTCTTTTTGCTGGTTTTGAGTTATGGTAAGGATATTTTCAACGAAAGATGTCCCAAAAGACAAAAAATTCAATTTTGTCAGCTAGGAATATATATTTTGATTAAATTGAGTTTGCGGATGTCACAATCATCATCGAGGTCCATTGAACCCAAAATTGAATGCTTGTTTGTTTTGTAGTAGCTAGTTGTATTAAAACTATAGAGATATTATTATTCCATAACAATAATGGAGGTATTTGGTATGATATCAATTTCATGACACTTTCGTAGTGCCTGCCTCATTTTGTCTCATCCCAAATAGACAATACGAGGTTTATCGCCCGCGCGTTGCCGCGGTAAGTTTTGCAAAAGAAGGAAAATCATAAGTAACGGTAAGCCTAAGTGGCATTTACATTGATACATGCATTAGAGTACATTACATAATGGGTAATTGTTTGCAGCCTAACTGCGGCACAAAAGAATATGTTGGTATACAAAAGATTAGTAATGGCAGGCTTGATATCTAGCTAGGTGATAGGTGAAGCGTTAGACAAAAGATTGTTTATGTTTCGCTACATATTTCTGCATGATGAGTAGAAATACATTGCAAAACATATGAGCTTCTAAGTACAGGAACATAGTGTTCAAATATTTACATAGCCAGTTGGATTTTCAGTTTTGGTTCTTCCTTTCGGCTCCCCTGGTTTTGGGTCTTTCTTCAGCTGAAGACTCGGTTGTTGCTGCAATGTAATGGAAATAACAAAGTTAGCTGTTATAGATGGAGAAACTAAATAGTGAACTAAATAAGGACACTTGAGGTATTTCTCTTGATCAAATGTCAATTCACAGTTACAGATTGAATGCATACATAAATGTTTAAAGATCAACCATTTTTTGCTTTTGCTAATACAAATAAGAAATGCTAATACAAAGAAGGTGAATGCATGGGTCGGGGTACGCATCCATAATTGTTTTATGTTTTATTTGATTTGTAACCTGTATAATTTGAATTTGGTTGGAGCAAAATACATTAAAATGTGGTAGGTATGGTTTTGCATGTTAGTGTTAGGTAGGCACTGTTTTATGCTCTATTGTGGATATAAGAGGTGGCAATGTTTGCAGAGGCATATGAACAACAAATGTGAAAAAAAAAAGAAAAAAACCTGGGACTAAAGATGGTGTTGACTCCTGTACTTGATGATTTAAAGGAAGCAACCGAGTCTGATGAGTTGCATCGTGCCTTGAGGGTGCTGTTTTTGCAGGAAGAGGCAGAGAATGAAGGGCTCGTTTTGGTGTTGGTTGATAAATGTGATGATGCGCGTGGCAGAATTGCGGCTAAAACGGCATTGCTTCAAGAAGTTGGAAGTTTTAGTGGTTCAAACCCTGTTGCTGTCAGTGGACTGCAATGTTTACATGAGTCATTGAATAAAGACCGCCAGATGCTACGGGCGTTAGCTGCGGTGCTTAATGCTGCAAATGAAGGACGTACGGACAAACGTCGCTATGTGGAGACAATGGAGCAATATAATTAGCTGCTGTTTGTGTGCTGTTAGCTGGTGTTATGTTTTTAAGAAGAGTGTAGATGGTGGTTTTGTGCCGGCAGCTAAGACTATGATCTTAATCTGTCAATGCATGGCTGTAAAGTATTGTATAGATCAATAAAACTGGCCACCTTTTTTTTATTATCTTTAATTTAGTGTTCTATGTTGTTGGGTGATCAAAGAAATTTGATGACTAACGGTCAGTTTAATATATGTTGCACATTAACCAACTAAACCACATAAGGCTGACTGGATAAGCATATTAGGTGTGCAAATATACATGATTTTTTAATTTTAGTGCATTTATGTTTTTGTTGGCTTATATTGCTATGGTGGTCTATATAAAGGTGGCTTTTTCATTGTATGTCTTACACAGCTTGCATCTAAGAAATATGGGTGCGAGGCCAAACATTGATCATTTAAAAGAGGTATGTGGCTCGAATCAGCTCCAACACTGTTTCAAATATCTATTTGTGCAAGAATGGAGGGAGAATGAGGAGCTTATCAGGTACATTGGAGAGAAATGTGCTAATCTTGAAGCGAGTATCGAGAGAAGAGCACAACTAATGCAAGAGGGCCAATCTTTTGGGCCATTTCATGATGTGGCACCGGATGCAGTTGAGTGCATGGCAGTGACACAGCAGAGGGAGCAACATATGTTAGCTGCTTTGAGGGGTGTGTTGGAAGTGGCACGTGAAGGGAGAATCGAGAAGGAGCATCACGTTGGTTTGATGGATCTTAAGGGGTAACTTTTCTAGGTGGTTGGACGTTTCTCAATAGCAATGATGTTTACATTTTAATGGTCTTGTGTTTTAATCTGTTGTAACTACTATGGCATGGCTGTAGAAGGCAGCTGCTAAGCAGTGTGTTTGTGTAAAATATTTGTATCAATAAAATGTTGCTATTGTGTGGCTAGATTATACGTGTATGGTTAAAAAGAAAAGATTGTTTCTCGATTCCTGTAGGTATTCAGACAATGATGAAAGTGTGGACGGAATCTAAAGTTTGTGCATGAGCAGTGCATCCAATAATAGAGCATGCTCAAATGGACAGTAATCTTGTGACTGTGTTGAATTCTAGCAGGAAGTCAGAATTTAAAGTTTGATAATGTGGTTGTGATTTAAAGTTCCTGTATAAGCAATGCATTATTGGTTTCAGTATTGATAGTGGCCTTGGCAGTTTATAGAATTTTAGCAGGAAGTGAGGGGTATTATGTGGATGCAATTTAAAGCTGATTAATGAACAGTTAGCTATGATGGTAATGGTATTGTCGATTATGCGCAGAAAAATATTCCAAGTGTTACTATTTAAATGATTGTGCAATGACAAATGAGGTGCATACTTTTGCATGTTAATTAATAAAATACAATGTCGAGACATCCTAAGTGCGCGAAGCTAAGAGATCAAGCAGGGTCTAATAAATGGCGAGACATGTTAGCTTTTTATTGTCGCGAAGGGTCACACGAAGATGTTCAAATAGCACGACAAATTAGTGAGTTGTCTGGAAGATGGGCTACTCTTATAACTGAAAGGGGACGTTTGATTGAAGAGCTTAAAACGTTGACAATTTCTATGCTAAAAAAATGGTTGAACATTTAACGGTAGTGCAAGAGAAGGATGATGTGAATCTGATGCATGTCTTTAAACTGGTTGATGACTTAGATCTAAGTGCTCGTAGCAAGGATGTTTTTGCTCTTAAGCTTGAAGGGTCGATGTAAGGGCAGTGTGTATTGCAGAACATAATGGAGCTTTTGTTGCTTGAATAAATGTAGCTTTTGTTGGTCCAATAAAGATGGCTGGGTGCCTATGTAAGATGTCTTTGTAAAATATTGTACTAAAAGTCACTGCCTATGGTTATGGTAATTGTATCTGTAACAGAATGTGATGTAAGATTTTATTCACCCAAACTGGAGGCCCAATTAAAGAAAATCTCTAGTGAATCTAGGAAATAGTAGTAGACTGCTTATTTTTGTTGTTTCTATGCCATTTTTGTTTTTTTTTATTGTTGATAGCTGGCACTTTGTTTGATGCATGAAAAAAAGCTAAAGTTTGCCTATTTAAGAGGACACAGGTAGAGATAAACTGGCATTGCTTTTTCTAAATTCAAATAAGGAAAATAATAAAACAATGTCAAGGCACCGTAGGTGTGATCAGCTAAGGAATGAGGCAAATTCCAACAACTGGTCAGAAATGTTTGTGCTTTATTTTCGCAAAGCTGCCATTGAGGATATCCAAATGGCTCGACAAATGAACGCTCTGTGTGGTAGATTAGCTGTGGTGGTTCGTGAAAGGGGTGAGTTTATAGTTGAGCTTGAAAGCATTGGAAATACGTACGCGCAAAAAACAGTGGAGTATTTAAGAGATGTTCAACAAAAAGATGAGCAAAAGGTTACGCAAATGAGGATCACGGCAGCTGAATTAGAACTGAATGCTCGTAACCATGATCTCTTTGTTGAAAAGCTGAAGGGCTTTTTGCCTTTCTAAATCCAGAACAACAGTGAAGAAAGTGTCGTGTTTTCGGTTGTTTGTTATGGGTGGTTTTCTTTGTAAGTGCAAGCATGCATGTTTGTTTCGTTGTAAGATATAGATGCGAGTAATATGTATGTGGGCTAGTTCTCATATGCTTGTAAGATATTTCATTCAATAAAAGAGCATCTATGTTGAATAAACATGTCATATGTACCTTTTTGTTTCTTTGATTGGGATGGTTGGGTTTCAAATAATGCTCTCCTAACTGGTCTGGTGCCGCTATCTTGGGTTGTTTTCTGGTCAACTATTGTTT
This sequence comes from Artemisia annua, assembly GCA_014162995.1. NCBI lineage: Eukaryota > Viridiplantae > Streptophyta > Magnoliopsida > Asterales > Asteraceae > Artemisia > Artemisia annua. Next base: position 131,582 of record LBNU01033668.1, read on the forward strand.
TCAAAGGCTTTTGCTCCATCAATATGATACTTTCTGGTGGTGTCCCTGTATATTTGTACGGCCAAAATTAGTGCATGTATTTGTAATAGCTAATTTCACTAAGAAACTTTGTCGTTGTCAATTGTGGTACCTGAACTTTTTGGAGTGTCAATGATCATCTTATCTGGTGTCTCTAATTCATGATGGTCATTTTTTTTCTGTTGATCAATATCTTTGGTTGGCAATGTAAGGATAGCTTTTGATGTTTTCTCATTCTTTTTTTGGTCACCACTGTCTTCACCTGCCGCTGCAACAGGAGATGCAACTGATCCTAGTGATTGATAACCAAATAATGACGAATGGTATATGTAAATGGTATTTTAAATGGTATAAAGTGTGATATTTGAGTTATGGCACCTGAGGTTTCTTGATTCTGAATGACCATTTGGTGAATTTCTTTGCCCTGTTCAATCTCCTTGTCTGGTAAGGTAAAAGACGTTTGTGGTGCTTGACTGTTGTTTTTTTGATCAACATGTTCTTTATTTGGCAATGCAATAGGTAACTGTGATGACCCAACTGTTTCAGAACCAAATGGTTAGCCGTGGCGAGTGTAAAGTGTGGGTTAGATGTGCCAATACTTAACATAAATAACTGACCTGGAGGTGCTTGCAAGAGTTTTGGTGTGTCGGGTTGCATTTTCTTCTTGTGAAAAACTTGATCAAGGTTAAAGTCTGTTGTGCGGCTTAAGGTGTTGTAGTGAAATTGGAAGATGTTTTTTTGACCTTCGATATCGAAAATCTGTATTGGTATTTCCTGCAGGTCTTCTGCTTTATGGCTTGCTAGCAATTCCTCGCATGAATATCCTGTAAGGTCATCAGCTGCAGGGCTAAAGAAAGTTATCGGGACTGTTGCAGATTGGTCTGCGATGAAACCTTTGAAGATATACCTGCGTTTTTTTTGTTTTTTTTATTAAAGCTGCTATTGGTTGGTTTTTATTGTATGGAACGTTTTTATTATCAACTGAGATTTAGTCAAAGAGTAGTTTACTTGTATGATGGTTTCTCTAGCCTTCCATGATTAATACACCGGTACACGCCATCCTCCTCTCTCACTTTTGCAGCACATTGGTTGCAAGAGATATAGAACCAATCCCTCTTTATGTTGATGGAGGTAATCGTTGCTTCAGCAGTGAACCTGACTCCCTAAAATAATTGCCATCAAAGAAATGCCTGGATAAGTTATCGTGTGTTGAAATTTATGATAAAAGTATTTATTCGATGTTAGAGGAAAATTACTGCGTAGCGATCTGGTTGTTCTCTTAATAGTGTCTTCAAAGGAAATCTGTTGCGAAACTTTTCCCTTTCAACATCTTGATAGGGAGTCTTAATGATTCGGAGTGGAGGGCTCCGTTCATGCTTCTCTCTGTACCTATTGTGTTTAAAAAAGGAGACCGAATATGTTATTGCAACAACGTACGCAAAACTGGTCTTATTGTAAAGTTTTTTTGTTAAAAACAATTACCTTGCTCTTGCCTCATTAGCTTCTGGTATATTTGGATTTAAGTAATAGCGTGTTGCGGATGTTGCTGTTAGTTGGTAATCTGGTAGGATTTTGAGTAACAATGCTATAAGAACCGGACATTCAAAATTGTATAAATGAATAATGGAATACCTCTATATTTTGCGACTCTGCAAGAGCTGACAGCAATTATAACCGGCTTATCCATTGTTTCAAACTCAGCTTCTTCAAAGGTTTGTGCCATTTCATCCCACATCGTGAATTCAACAACATTGCCACTGCTAAGATAAAGATATCATTAGGTTAGTTAGAAAAGCTTTAACCGTATACTTTTTTAATAAGGAAACAGTAAAGTGTAAAACAGCGAACCTTAAATTTTCAATATCCACTTTTCTAAACACAGTTAGATTTTGGTTGGCATCTCGCTTGCGAGTAATTTCTCCTGGTGACCTCAAGCATCCCATGTAATCTAGAAGGAGATAATTGGGATGAGTTTATTGCTTGCGTGAAGCGGAAAAATCTAAAGCTAAAATGATTACCTGTCAGAATCGGATATTGCATCTTTCCGGTTATATCTTCTCTAGGAACTCTATGCTGTAGCTGGTTATAAGATGCAAATTCAAAGTAGTGATGTGGAATTTCTGGTGCTTGTATGAGGTCAAATTTTGTAGCTCTTCCAAACCTAAGACTTGTTCTATTGCTGATTGTCTGTTGGTAAGGACTGGTTGGTTCACACATGAATCCAGAGATCCTGTACACTGACCCAAGCCTTATTTTTGGGCTAAAATAATCGATTTCCTTGACATCCATGTTAGCTTGCACAGCACTGCCCTGTTGATGGTCAGGTGTTGTTATATAAAGCTGATAATTTAGTTTTTTTTTCAGCACACATGAATTGAAAAGTACCTCACGGTCGATCAAGATGCAACAGTATGCAGTTTCCTTTTTTTTGCCTGAGATTCCAGCTTGATCTTTTTGGTCGTATGTCACTGCAGTCCATTTTCTGTAGACTCTAGCTTCAATGAGTTTGCTGTGAGATGTTGGCTGTAGTACACGGATTGGTGTAATCTGTGGTATATCTGCACTTTCCACAATCTTCGTGTCACATGGAAGCTGCACCAGAGCTTTAGTATTTTCCTCCATTGCACTACATGAAGCACAAAAAATAAGAATGATGTCAAAAAGGCAAAATAAACAAAGTAATTGTTGTGCAAATGATAAGCGTGTTAATATGACGATCACAAAAGACATGGAATAAAAGGCAAATCAAGCATATCTACCTGTTGGTAACAGATTCCAAAACATTTAAAAAATTTTTAAAGACAACAGCGTGCAAGAATTATAGGATCATATAGAATGGCAATAGGCAAACAATGATGTAGTTATTGGTTTCTGCGAGTTACCATACCATGTAGAGCGATATGTATCTTAAATAGGGTGTAATCGGCAAAAAAACATACTCACCTATGAGCCTTAAAGGCATGGTATGGGCCAAAAAGCAAATGAGATACTGAGTCATTAACCCTAAAGACATGCCATGAGGCCAAAAAAAGAGCACTCAAAATGGTTTACAAACCTAGTAACAAAAAAAGCAAAAGAAAATAAAGAAACCACAGGAGCATGAAATTTTTTTGTGTGAAAAAAATGGAAAGATCGAGGGTTATGTGTCCAATGGAAGCAAAGAGCTTCTGTTTTTTATTTTCCTGAGAAAATCTTTGTAAACAATATTTTTGGTCGTGTTACGTTTCTGATTCTGTTGCTGTTTGATAAGAATCTTTAACCCATGCGGAGACGTGGCTCTAGAAAGTGCCACGTACAATTGCCCATGACTAAAAATTGGCTCAGGAAGGTAAACACCAATCTTGTTAAGAGATTGTCCCTGGCTTTTGTTGATCGTCATAGCATAGCATAGTTTAATCGGGAATTGGGTGCGTTTGAAAAC
>LBNU01033670.1:0-11185 GCA_014162995.1 Artemisia annua
TACCAACCAAGGTTGAAGTAGCACGTGTTCCTATGAGATCTTTTGATGCATCTCGTGGCTCTAGACTCGATAAGTGCATTATTTGGTCGTCAGAGACTGGAGCGGTGTCTCCTGTTTCAATATCAACATAGCTCGTAATGAGCGGTCGATAGATTATGCAGGGTTCCCTGTGAGAATGAAACAAGCTCTTTTGAGAGAACTTGAGTGGTTAGAAAGTTTAGTGCAGTGTCCATGACGTCTTGTCTTCAATACCGATGTTACCTTAGTAACAATCAGTAGCATATGAATTGAACCCGGTTTCTGCCCTAAGGTTGAATAAATGGAGGGATATTTCTTTTCACCCTTTCTCATTTCATTTCTTTTTAATTCTTCAACCCCTTCTTTATCCTTTCTCATTTATCTCCTTTTTTCATAATCATACCTAAGGACTTTCTAATACTATCTACTCGGTATTGTCCTTGGGTAGATCCCTCCGGTTCTGTCGGATCATAGGACGGTTTTCCTAACCTTAGCCACCTTATAACTTCATGACTATCCTATGTTGCCATCGACCAAATCATTGAAAACTCTCTCAAAGTGTTCATGATTAAGAAACACATTTTTGCTAACACTTTGAGAGTTTTATGATTTTCAAATGCTCCCCCTTAACATGTGCTCATAGGTTTTTGATAGAAATTTGCACATGTCGGGGTGAGTTGCACTTTTTGAATTGATCCACTCTTAATAGACATATACCCTAGGGACACGTTTACGTTGCTTAGTTAAAGGGATCCATTATCAGCTTTTAGGTGATAACTAGCCCTAATAACTAACTTGAAGTTGTTAACATTCCTTAAAAAGGAAGTTAGACCCGTAAAAGTATATATCTAAAAAGAGTTTCTCGAAATGGTACATTCTACTTGGATAAATCCTTTCTAATACTAACATTTGTGTTTCGTCAATTCAATTGTTAAATCAGAGCCATGCTCACATAAGATGCCAAATCCATTTGTCACCAAAAGCCATTTTGCTCCCCCTCAATATGTGCTTTCATGTATAAAAGAGTTTGGCACATATGGGAGAGCATATATTTAATTCCAAAACATCACATTTTTATCAGATTTCTTAGATAAATCACATTCTCTCCCCCGATCACAAATTTCAATTCAATTGAGATTTTGTGATCCTAATTGATTTAAATAAGTTAAAAACAAGTTTGGGAGAAAAATGTGGAATGATTTTAAGTAATTTATGAAAATGAGACGAAACTTTTACTCGTTATGTGTCAAAAATGATGAGTTTTAAAGTAATTTAGATTTTAATTCGAAACTCACGAAAAATTCATATGTTGACACATAACATCACTGCTAATAATGTACACAAAAGCTTGTTGTGGTTATTTCTAAGATTTTGAAATCACTCTCCCCCTCAATCAATGAACCACTTATAATTTTTGAAAAATATTTGTCATTGATTGAGTGATTTTAAGAAACGATTAAGTTCTGATTGATTTACAAAAACTCATGGTACCACCAAGTTTTTCACAAATATTCTCCAGAAAAATCATAAAAGGGAAAATATTTGCGATGGAAAGAAGACTTCTCTTCTTTATCAAGAAATAATGCACTGAAGCGTACATAATTTCGTAAGTGCACGGATGTAAAGTAATCCATGCCCGGATGAACTTCATCCGTTGTTAGGAACAACCGTCTTTTTGGCGACGTGTTTTCCTCATTCTGAGAACCGGGTTGCTATCTAAAGTAATAGCAAACCATAATGACATGTTTTAACCATTTATAATAACTTCCGCTCGAGCTTCATTTAACGAGCTGTGCCATTGTTGAATGACATAGGTCCTTAAATGTTATCGATAAACAGAAGACATGCCTAACAACGAATTATTTTTGGTATTTTCTGGTTTTTCACATTTTTATGGGTTTTATAGGTTTTATATTTTTGTATTTTCTTTTTGGTTTTAGACTATGTACAAGGATATTTGAAGCAAATCCGTTACTCCTCATTTTCTTCCTGAAGACTTTTGAGCGATTCTGGTGTGATATACTTCATTCCAAGACGCGGGAGAATGAATTGAAACCGTTCTCTTGATAATGCCTTGGTGAAGATATCAGCCAATTGAAATTCTGTCCTCACAAAGTAAAGTTCCACTATCCCCCTTTCAACTTGTTCCTGGATGAAGTGATGCCGAATGTCAATGTGCTTTGATCTGGAGTGCTGAACATTGTTGCAACAAAGAGCTATGGCACTTTTGTTATCACAATGCATCGGAATTTTGTTGTAAATGAACCCATAATCCGATAATTGTGACTTCATCCATAGGATCTGAGCACAGCATGAAGACATTGCAATGTATTCAGCCTCTGTGGAGGATATTGATGTACACATTTGTCTCTTAGATGACCAGCTAACAAGTTTATCCCCCAGAAATTGAGCTGCCCCTGATGTACTTCTACGAGTGTCTTGACATCCTGCATGGTCTGCGTCTGAGTAGGCCGTGAGAGCCATAGCAGTGTCTTTAGGACACCAGAGACCCATGTGGATTGTCCCTTGAAGGTACCTGAAGACTCTCTTGACTGCTTCCAAATGCTTTTTGGTAGGTTTGGATTGATATCTTGCACACATGCATACTGCGAATAGTAGATCCGGCCTACTAGCAGTTAGGTACATTAGGGATCCAATCATGTTGCGATACTTAGTTTGGTCGATTGGGGTACCTTCTGAATCTTCATCAAGTTTGGATCTTTCAACCATGGGTGTGTCAACTGAGTCACAAGAATCAAACCCAAACTTCTTTAGAATCTCATTAGCATATTTGGACTGACTAATGAAGATGCCATTGGGGTTTTGTGAAATCTGCAACCCCAGAAAGAAAGACATTTGCCCCATCATTGACATTTGGAATTCAGAGTTCATCTCTTTAGCAAATCTATCACATTCATTAGGATCTGAAGAGGCAAAGATGATGTCATCCACATAGATTTGAACATGAAGTAGATGCTTGCTTGATTTTCTGGTGAACAACGTAGGATCAACACGCCCTTGACGAACCTATTAGCGAGAAGAAATTTGGACAGAGTGTCGTACCATGCTCTAGGGAGCCTGCTTTAGGCCATATAGAGCCTTTTTTAAAGCGGTAGACGTGATTAGGACGCTCCGGGTCCACAAATCCTTCAGGCTGGCTCACATAGACCACCTCCTTCAAGTTACCATTCAGAAATTGTAGATAATCGTTTTAGCCCAATCTAGGATATAGAAACAATGATTGAATACANGCATTAGCAAGAAAGATTCTAATGGCTTCAATTCTAGCAACTGGTACGAAGGATTCTTCAAAGTCTATGCCTTCTTCTTGACGATATCCTTTTGCTACAAGCCGGGCCTTGTTTTTGAGTACATCACCATGCTCGTGAAGTTTTACCTTGAATATCCACTTGAGAGCGATAATCATTACACAATCAGGTGGAGGTACTAATTCCCATACATCGAGTCAGTCAAATTCATGAATTTCTTCTTGCATTGCTGTGAACCATGAGCTTTTAGTCAAAGCATCTCTGAAGTCCTTAGGTTCAACCTTCGATAGAACGGAATTAAAGAAACACCACAAGGCATCGGTGGCAAGTTGTCTGCGTGTGGACACTGGTCTAGATGGGTTGCCAATTACATTGTCTATTGGATGATCATTAGTCCATTTCCTGAAATGCTCGTGATGATGGGGGTAGGATGTTGATGATGCTAATTGTTGTTCTTCTGATGAAGCGGTATCAGTTGTGGGATCTGGAGCAAATATATTCACAAATGGCTCATCATGAGTGGGAGGAGACAAATTTTCTTCAGTGGAATTATCAACTGCACCTCCTTGTTGTACGGAAGAAGACTGAAGATTCGATGAAGTTTGTGATGTGCTGACAGCTGGTGCATCTTGACTGAGTGAAACAGACACAGATGGACCATTTGAGTTATCTGGAATTGGAGCCTCGACAACTTGAGGTAAAGGTGGGTTGTCATTGCTTGGATTGACAATGGGTGGCTCAAAATATTCATCAAACATCGGATCAAACAAACTTTTCAATTCTTCACAAGTGGGTGGTACATAAGGTGGTGCAGAAGAACTGATTGGTCCAGGAGACAAAAGATTTGGTACGGGTCCAGGGTTGGTGTGTCATGAAATCTGTTGCTCAGTCATCTCATCAAATGTCACGTGAATTGTTTCCATAATTTGTCTGGTTCTCTTGTTGTAAATTCGCTATCCCTTACGATCAAGTGCATACGCTACAAAAACTTCGATATCAGCCTTAGCCTTAAGCTTTCCTAAATCTTCACTGTCGTTGGCTGGGTAACAAAGTGCACCAAACACGCGTAGGAAGGAGAGGCCTGGCTTTCTTTGATGCACCAGCTCATAAGGGGTTTTGTTATGGAGGGGGTATATCAATGATCTGTTTTGAGTGCAGCAAGTAGTTGCAATAGCTTCCGCCCAGAGAAACATTGGTGTTTTGGAAAATATCAGGATGGTTCGAGCGGCTTCAACAAGTGTATGATTTTGTCTTTCAGTGACTCCATTTTGCTGAGGTGTGCGAGGAACACTCTTTTGATGACTTATCCTAATGCTTTCATAGAACTGAGTGAGTTGTTGATTGACGAATTCAGTCCCATTTGTCTGTGTGTATGATTCTGATGGTTTTGTTAAGTCTGACTTGCAGCTGCTTGATGATTTTGAATATGATTTCTGGAGTTTCATCCTTTGATCTCAAAAACTTCACCCATGCAAACCTGGAAAAATCATCTACGATAACCAGAACGTATCTTTTTTCCATTGATGCTTTGAACTCTCATTGGACCACACAGATCCATATGGAGGGTGTGAAGGACTTCTGTAATGGTGTTGACAGCTTTGGGTTTGTGAGTGTGTTTCTTGCTTTTTCCTAATTGGCATGCAGAACAAAGATGATCCTTTTCGTATTTCAACCTGGGCATGCCACGAACAAGATCTTTTCGAGTAAGTTCATTAATTGTGCCAAAGTTCAAGTGATTCAACCGGCGATGCCATAGCCATGATTTATACTTTGATGCCTTGGAGAGCAAGCAAATGGGAGAGGATCTCATCATGTCTTTGATAGAGATGGTGTATAAATTTGTGCCGCGACTGCCCTTGAGTAATTCAACCCCATCAAGTTCTCTAACGAAGCACGTATGTTTTCTGAATGCCACTTCTAGGTCGGAATCACAGAATTAACCAACAGAGAAGAGGTTGTGCCCAAGACCCTCTACATAATACACTCTTGAGATAACACCGTCACCAAAAACATAGTCTCCATAACCAATGATAGCCCCAAAATGATCATTCCCGAATCTAACTGTCCCGATAAACTTATTCACGAAATTTTTGAGCTGCGAGCGATCCCCGGTCATATGTTTTGAGCAGCCTGAGTCCAAATACCACAGGACGAATTGTATGACCTACATTCGAAAACAGACCAGAATGGATAACTGAAGAACGTGGATCCCCAAATGCTATTGGGTTCCGTTTGGTTAGCACACATATGATACCAATTGTAGCATAATCATTAAGTCACAAACATGTTCATACAATAGATTAGGTGGCGTTTTGTTTATGTAGTTTGAGAGAGAAAGTGGAACCTTAGAGAGAAAAGTGAAGATGAAATATTAGATTAGAAGTGAAGGTTCAACCCTCTACCTTGGGTGGTAGAGGGTATTTATACAAAGTTCCTAAGTGCCTCATGAAACAGGCTGTAGAGCGAGCACAGTGGGTGAAGACCCGACTCACTCCACGAATACTATTTACATACTAATAAACTATTAATCTACTAACTACTATGATAAATACTACGAGCTACTTGATGCTTGAATATACTCGGGGTGACCGAGTCTTTAATGTGAATAAACGTATTCCTAACATAATTCTTGAAGAATGATGAAGGCCCGTAGACTCCCTTCTAAAGGAACTCAATAAGTGCTTCTAGCCTGACTTCCAGACTGTAGGCTCCTTTTGACCCATTCTGAGCCTGTTTAGCCGTCAACCCTGGGAGACTAGTCTGAGCCCTTCGGTTTGTGGTATGTTTTTCCTTGGGTTGACTTTTTTCGATGCCGAAGGTACACATTTTTGGGTTTAGCTTCATGTTGATTCTTTTTAACTGAACGAACGTCTCTTCGATGTCGGAGAGTAGGTCTTCCTCCGTCTTACATTTTATCACCATGTAGCCAGCGTAGACTTCCAAGTTCCTTCCCATTTATTTATCGAAGGCTTTTTCTATCAGTTGTCGATATGTAGCTTCAGCATTCTTTAGACCAACAGGTACCTNAGGTACACATTTTTGGGTTTAGCTTCATGTTGATTCTTTTTAACTGAACGAACGTCTCTTCGATGTCGGAGAGTAGGTCTTCCTCCGTCTTACATTTTATCACCATGTAGCCAGCGTAGACTTCCAAGTTCCTTCCCATTTATTTATCGAAGGCTTTTTCTATCAGTTGTCGATATGTAGCTTCAGCATTCTTTAGACCAACAGGTACCTTCTTATAACAGTATGTGACTTTCCCCACATAAAAGGCTGTTTTTTCCTCGTCGTCTTCTGCCATCTATATCTGATGATACCCTTTATCAGTGCTGAGGACGCATTTTAGCCGATAATCTGAAGATGATATGGATCTTTCATCTGTCTCCGTTGGAAGCCAAACGTGCTTAGCACAGGCTTTGTTGATGTCCGTGAAGTCTACACATATATGCCATCCTTTGTCCCTTCGTTGGATTTTATTGGGTTAGCGACCCAGGAAGGATTTTTTACTTCCCAAAGTTTTCCAGCTTTCACCAGTTCATTTACTTCTCTGCTAATGGCTGTATACTTCTCAGGAGTCATACTTCGGTGTTGTTGCTTAGATGGTGTAACGTTTCTTGACTCATTGAGCCTATGCTCTGTGTTGAAAGGCTCCCCATCAATCATGAGTGTTCTCGGAATTCCTGTTATGTCTGAGTATGACCAAGCGAACACGTCTTTGTAAGCCTTAAGTAACTCCTTCAATCTCTTTTTGAAGGCGGTAGGAAATTGCTTTCCCATTATTACCTTTTGTTTCGGATGGGATTCGCTTATTACTACGTGCTCTTTTGACCCTTCGTAATCTTCGACATCCTTTGTGGGTACGCAAGGGCCTTTTTCGACATTCCTTTTTGAACTTTTCGTAGCCCCTTCGCTGTGACTGGAGAGTATAGTCCCAATACCATGTTCTGTTTGGAACTTGACTGCTGAGTGTACGGTGGAGACTACCATACCCATCTTCTGCATGGCAGTTCTTCCGATTAACAAATTATAAATGGACTTCGACTTTACAATAACAAAGTTCAGGGTTTCGGTCCTTGTAAACCTTCCCTCACCGAACGTTACTTCCAAAGGCACTTCTCCTAGAGGCCACGAGCGTTCACCCGAGAATCCAACCAAAAGTACCCTAGGTTCTGCCCGTTTTGACCTAATCAAAGGCTTGAGTTTCATGAAGCAATGTTCATAGATTACTTCACAGGAGCTTCCACAGTCCATATAGACTTTGTTTACTTCTAGGTTGGATATTATGACTTTAATGACCATCGGATCATTTGAAGGGTATCTGCCTATCTCGGAGGGGAACGTTACTTCACCCACTTCATGTAGCTCCCTTTCGGTAATTTTCCTCTTTAGATTAGGCTCTCCCTGACAAACCATGAGGATGGGAGCTTCTTGAGGGGTAGTGTCTTTTCCTAGCTGCGTGTCGAAGATTTTTTCCTTACCCTTCTTTATACCTTTTCACAAGATGCGCTAGTTGCCCTGTCTTTACTGCTTCTTCTATCTGCTTTTTCAAATCTCTGCAACTGTTCGTTTCGTGGCTGAAGTCTTCATGGAAGTGGCAGTACTTAGTCATATCTCTGTTTTTGCCTTTGCTTGTCATGCGAGGGGGTGGCTCGAAAGCCTTAGCAGCCCTCTCCGTTGCCAATATTTCTCTTGGCGACTTTGATAGGCTTCCTAGTAGGCCATGATTGGGGCTTTTGTGGTAGGGAGTGAATCTGCCGTGGTTCTTATTTTTCTTTGACCCTTCCCACGAAGGGTGCTTCGAGGGTTTACTACCGTGTTCCCTGCTTTCAATAGGAGCCCCATTGGTGGACACCTCCTTCACCTCGATCCAGGTGTATGTCTTTTCCATGAGACCTTTGTACGTGGCTGGGAGGTCGGTGGATAAGAATTTCACCAAAGTTCGGTTTCGAAGACCATGTATGAAGCCAGAGATACGTTGATCTTCATGTAAGCCCAGAATCTAAAGAGTTTCATCTGTGTATCTTGTGACGAAGTCTCTCGTACTTTCACTATCCCTCTGTTTGATGTTCTGCACTGTCAGGTGAGTTCTGGTAATCGTACTTTCACTATCCCTCTGTTTGATGTTGTGCACTGTCAGGTGAGTTCTCGTAAATTTCTTTTGTTGACTGAAATGTGACCGGAACTTAGCATTTAAATCATCGAGATTAACAATGCTACCTGGTTTCTTCCCATTCCACCAAATACGGGCAGAATCCTTTAAAGTATACGTGAACATGTGACACGCCACGGGCATGACCCATTTCTGCATCCTGATTGCCCCTTCGAACAAGTACAAGAAATTATCTGGATCCCCCTTTCCGTCATAAATGCCTATGTGGGAAGGCATTTTCAGACCATCAGGTAAAGGATAGTCTTCGATCCATCTAACGAAAGGTGTTGAGGAACCCGTAGGCTCCGAGTACAGGCAATTGTAAGGTGATGCGCCCATAGGGATGCCAGGATATGGATTATGGTTGGGGGGGTATTCCAGATGGAGTTTGGTTAGGGTACGGATGGTAAGGTGTGCTCATATTAAAGGGGTAACTATTATTCATAGTGTAAGGAGGATAAGCTATGGGATGCCCAAAGGGTACAGTAGTCTTTGGCAAACTCTGGTTTCTTGGCTGTCCATTTACCGGTGGGTAAAGGTTTTGATGATAAGTTTGAGTGTGGAATTGGGGATACATACCATTGGGAGGAAGGTTTCCCCCTATATTGAATAGAGGTGGATTGCCTTCTATGCTGGATGCGTGAGAAGGTTGTAGCGGAACCCCCGCTTCGGTTCTCCCCAGATGAGCAGCCAGTAGCGGAGGAAGATTAACCTTCGTGTTTTCCCTTCTTTGGCTCCTTCCATTGGAACCTTCAGCCATCACTCCTTCTCTTCTTGTGGGAGCCCTTTTAGGGATCCCTTCGAAACCAACAGACCTTCCATTTGTTTTTCGACTGGAGGGGGATCTTATTCTCATAGCTGAGTGTGTGACCCCCTGCGACTGAGGCCTTGGTTCCATCTCCATCTCCTCATCGTAATCATCGCTAGAGTATTCCAACTCCCTGCGCATTTCTGTATTCCGGACCTGTCTCCTACGGGCCCTTAGTAATGATTCCAACTCTTCAAAGTTGGCCTCAACGAAGGCAGGGCTAATGACAGGCTCAGGGTTAGCCAATGTCGAAGCATGGTGATTGGGCGTTATTTCTGGATGAGATTGTGTAGTGAATGTAGAAGCCGTAATTGGCGGAAGGTTGTTAGGGTCAGTTGATGGTATTGGTATTAAGGTCGAGAAAACCGGTGGGGGTGTAACTTCTCTTTCTGGATTCATGCCGGAAGAGTAGCGGGTATATTTGACTAGTTATCTGCTTGAAAATAACGGGACTAATTGTAGCGGGTCCCACGGATGGCGCCACTGATTGTACAATAAATTGCACGACCAGGCCTTCGATGGTGATCAAAGGGTATGAGGAGGTGTTGTGGTTGCGCCAAGCTTTGATATAACCTGAAATAAGAAATACTAAAACACTACGTTAAGTGATTGCACAGGGATTGGACCCTGCGAACCACCTCCGGCGTGTGAATAATTACTTGGTATGAGAATTTAGGTGAAAAGTGTAGTAAAGTAAAGTAGGATAGATTGCATACCCGATTTCTAACTCGTCCAAGGCTATTTATAGGGAAGAAATAACCTTGGAGAGTGTTTGCACGAATTTCGGAGATCATGGGGGCGTCCCATGACGTGTGGTGACCACTAGGGCTTAATGTCCCACTCTTCCTGGTTTAGCGGGGGAGCTAAAGAGAAAGAGGTGACGTGGGTAAGACTTGGTCTTAGCGATATTTTGTCTTGGCACATGTTTCGTCCTAATGACTTATCGAAGGATACCCCGAAGGGCTTAATCCTTCGATTGGTGAATTCCCATTTGGTAACTAGATCATAGGTGACTAGTTTTACGCCATTGAAAGTTTTAAGAGGCTAGCCAAAGCCTTCGATTATGTAGGTTGCGAGCAGGACCGAAGGGGGGTCCTTCGATCTGACCGGAGGGTACATTATCAACACCTAAAAAAAATAAAAAAAAAATAAAAAAAATAAAAAAATAATAAAAAAAAAATAAAAAAAAGCTGTTCAAGTAAATAGGGAAATGCACTGTGTTCTTACCGTATCGTTCAAAGGCATGGACGATCGATGTAATCTAACCGGAACTATACGTTAATTATAATTGTATCTGAATATGTGTTCGGGTTAATTTGGTAAAGAGTTGGCGGCATCAATGAGGGTTGTATCTGAAATTAAAGGGGTATATTAGTCATTTCATGCGATAATACCCTTGACTAACGGAAGTTAGCAAAAAAAGGCTCTCAGTGGCTTTTTTGCACTTTTACGTAACGTTAGTGGCTTTTTTACGTGCCTTTATATCTCGGTCCCATTTTTGCGATTTCGTGAAACTTTAGTGACCATTTTTGCATTTTACCCTTGTTTTTAAGTTTTGAACAAATATATTTTTACTCTATATATAATAGAGATACAGATATGACATGTGTCTATGCATGTATGTATAAATGTACATGTGGTAAGAGAAAACTAATTAGGGTAGACACATACATGAATATTGTATGTCAAATACAAATTATAGTAGAATATATTCAATTATTATTATTATTATTGTTATTAATAAATAACTACAAGGAAGATGCATAACTCATAGGGGCTTATGTTAGGTCACCATATTAGTAAACACAAGTATTCAAATGAAAGAAATGAGATGAGAAATAGACTTGGTTGATTAAGATCAATATGAAAGATGAAAGAACAATAGTTGTTTAAGATATGAAATTAACCAACAAAATGAAAGAGATACATAGGGTCCTATTT
>LBNU01033673.1:9748-25348 GCA_014162995.1 Artemisia annua
TTACGCTGTGACAAAAACATCCCAGAGGAGTCACGCGTAACCGACACACCCAAAAAATAGTTAAGAGCACCCAAATCAGTCATAGAGAACTCCTTATGCAAGGAAGCAATGATCCGCTGTAATAAACTATCAGAGGAAGCAGTGAGCACAATATCATCCACATATAATAACAGAAAAGCAGTATCATCACCCTGTCGGTAAATAAATAAAGAAGAATCACACCGACTCGGAGTAAACCCAACAGTAGTAATGTAAGTAGCAAACCGCTGAAACTATGTCCGAGGTGCCTGCTTAAGACCATAAAGAGACCTCTGTAATAAACAAACATAATCCGGATGCTCAGGATCCCGAAAACCGGGAGGTTGATGCATATAAACAGTTTCGGCTAAATCTCCATGTAAAAACGCATTCTTGACATCAAGCTGGTAAACAGGCCAATGTCGAGAAATAGCTAAGCTAAGAACAGTCCGAATTGTACCCGGCTTAACAACCGGACTAAAAGTCTCATCAACATCAACTCCCTCAATCTATGTGCTACCGTTGGCAACAAGACGTGCCTTGTACCGACTAAGAGTGCCATCAGCCAAATACTTATGGCGAAATAACCACATACAACTAACAACATTAACACCCTCAGGTCGAGGTACACGTGTCCAAGTTTTATTCTTAACAAGTGCATTATACTCGTCATATATAGCATTTCGCCAATTTGGATCATTAAAAGCATCCTTATATGACCTAGGTGAAGGAGAAACAGTAGACACATGACCAGCATACTTAGGATTGGGACGAGTAATCCCAACACGAGAACGTGTGACCATGGGATGAGTAAATACAACAGGTGGAGGCGAAGGTGGTAAAGGAGGTGTTGGTGTAGGAGCAGGATCATTTGGTGGAGGTGTAGGTGGTATAGGGATATCGATTGGTGTTGGGTCAGGAGCAATTGGTGTTGGTGCAGGAGCAATTGGGGTGGTGCGAATAATAGTGGAAATGAGATTGGAAGAATCTTCCAAAAAATCATATGGGGGGTGGGTTTGGAAGGAGGGATTGAAACGGAAAAACCGTTTCATCAAAGGTAACATGGCGAGAGATGATAATTTTATTGGTGTTAAGATCAAGACAACAATAGCTAAAATAGTTGGCTGCATGTCCTAGAAAGATTGCTGGTGTGGCACGAGGTCCTAATTTATGATTGGTATCGATATGTGGGTAACAAAGGCATCCAAAAACACGAAGAACACTATAATCAGGTGTAGCACCAAAAAGTCGGGTAAAGGGGATCTCATTATTAATGGCACGAGAAGGTAATATATTCAATAAATAAACAGCCATATTAAGAGCCTCGGTCCAATAGTTTGGTGGTAGGTGTGCTTGAAACAACAAAGTACGAATAAGATTATTTATGGTACGAATCATGCGTTCAGATTTTCCATTTTGTTGAGATGTGCGAGGGCAAGAAAATCTAAATTGGATGCCATGGGTGGAAAATAATTTATGAAAATCAGTATTATCAAACTCACCACCATGATCACACTGAAACGATTTAATTTCACACTTAAACTGAGAGTATGAACATAACTACGAAACAACTGAAATTTAGACAAAACATCAGATTTATTCATTAACGGATAAACCCAAACATACTGAGAGTAATGATCCAGAAACAAAACATAATACTTGAAACCAGAAAGACTCGGAATTGGGGATGTCCACAAATCCGAGTGAACAATGTCAAAACAAGAAGTAACAGAACTAGACGAACTAACAAACGGAAGCTTCACATGTTTACCAAGCTACAAGCATGGCAAAGAACGGGAAGCTTCTCTTTATTACAAGAAATAGAATCACTAGACACAAGACGCCGCAACACTTCACTCCCTGGATGTCCAAGTCGTTGATGCCACGTATATTGACTGGTAAGATAAGCTTGAGGAATAGGAGAAGGCTTCGTAACAGGATAGAGATCACCCGTGCTATCACAACGGAGGAGTACCCATCGAGTTAGGAAGTCCTTCACAGAAAAACCAAAAGGATCAAATTCAATAGTGCAATAATTATCACGAACAAATTGACGCACATAAATTAGATTTTTGACAATGTGAGGAGTGATTAAAACATTATTTAAACGAAGAGGACGAAAGGGGGTAGACAAAATACTATGACTAGAGTTAGTGACGGGAATGAAACGCCCATCGCCAACTGCAACAGACGGATAAATGCACTCATTAAGAATATAACTAAGACTATGTACAGAATCATTAAGGTGAGAGCTCGCACCTGTATCCATATTCCAGTTGCCAGCAGCCGGTTCCTGAAGAGTGGTGGTATTAAAGGCATTTGGTAAAAGAGTATCTTGACCCGAACCCTGTGAACCGGATGTAGGTAATTGACCTGGGTAAAAAACCGGCTGGTGACGGCCCTTGCTGAACCATACCTGGACCAAACGAAACCCCAGGTTGTGAAAACTGAACCCCCTGTGATAGACCTTGAACCCCCTGCAATGGCTGAGAACCTGCAGCAAATGGAACCCCTTGTGGAAACAAACCTGTCACCCCAAACTGAACCCCCTGTGGTAGACCGTGAACCCCTGGAGCAACATTATGACCTGCCCCCTGTGGTAAACCTTGAACCCCCTGTGGAAACACTTGGGCCGAATAGAGAGGCTGGGATTGGTATTGTAGTTGAGCCGGTCCATAAGGATGGTTATTCATAGTATAAGCAACAGGAGATGTATTGGTAGTATAAGCAACAGGAGGGGTATTTTGGCTAGGTGTAGAGGTAAACCCCAACTTAGCCAACAATTGTCGCAAAGTATCCATATCCGACATAGGAGATAATGAACCGGAAGTACGAGGGAGTAAAGTAGACTTACCATGAACATCATTGTGAAGATACCGACACGCCTCACCAAATCGACAATGACCTTTAGCAAAAAGAAAACAAGGTTTGTTCACTTTTTCTAAAGGATTAGACGAACGTCGAGCATTATTATTTGCCAATAGAACCATAGGAGAAGCAGATGTAGCAGCCACAAGCGAGTCTTGAACCTTAGATTTCATACGCATCTCTTGCGTGGTCAATAAAGAACGAACCGTCTTGAGATCAGGAAAGGGTTCCCTACTAGTAATAACTGTAGAAATCACATCATACGTGTTTGGCAAACCTTCAAGTGCAAACGTAACAATATCGTCATTGCTAAGAGGAGAACCAAGACCATTTAACACTGAAGCAATTGACTCAATTTTCTGAAAGTATGCATCAATTGTTAAGTCCCCAAGCTTCAAATTCCGTAGCTCCGCCTTCAAAGCCATAGCTCTTGGGCGTTTATTATCTTGAAAAATCGTCTCAAGGTACACCCACGCCTCTTTGGCAGTTTGAGGATTAAGAACAACCAACCGCTGTTGAAGATTCGCGGTAAGCGTGGAGAAGATCCAAGACCTAATAATGAAGTCCACCTTGACCCATTCCGCATCCCTAGTCGGCAGTGGTGGAGGTGTAGTAGAGGAGGATGCGGGTGGATCAACTAGATGATCCAATATGCCATAGCCATGACAAAGATGAGAAAAGTAATACACCCATGAGGAGTAATTCATCTCATCAACATCAAGTTTGATGGGTACAAAGGTGGTTAGGTGATTCATAGACATAAGTTTATCGGACAAAGTGAGGACCGGTGGGGGGGGGGAGGTGTATCCGTAGTCATGGTTAGATCACTAGGTGAGGGTTTATAGCAGTCGAATAATTTGCAATCAAATCCGTAGTAAATAGTGTAAACAGCAGCAACAATTTACACTATATGACACAAGTTAATAGTATAAGGAATACTTAATATTGTTTTCATAGTACCAAACAAGAAAGCCACTTGCATCCAAATTAATAAGAAACTCAGGAGCAAAACGATAAATAGCAGCAACAATTGAATATATAACCCTTTAATACCAAACAGTAACACGACAAACAGTAGCAACAATTGAAGAAGTAACCCTTTAAACGGAAAGCTAGCCTTCATTAAAGCTGCTATTCAGTAGCAGTAAACCTTGAAAACGTTAAACACACAGGTCGACAACACAATGGTCGACAAACAAATCAAAGAACCCGTCGACAACGCAAATGGTCGACAAACAAATCAACAGAAAACGTGACAGAAACTAAAAGATCGATGGGTTAGAGGTTAGGGTTTTATTGTTTTGCGGAAGCAGTAGAAGTGAAGGATCGATAGGTAGGTTTGATACCATGTAGGATAATAGAATCGTATATCAAAACATACGGTACAATGACAATATTTATAATACAAGACATACGGGCCTATTGGCCTAAATACTTAACGTCTAACACATTTTTAATTGTAGGTCTGACCCCACAGAAAACGATAGCGTGGAAGGTTTGAGACCAAATGCTAGGGGCCCTGGTCTTGTTACTTTCGGGGTATGTATGCATCTTCATGAAGTCTATCTTTAAGGAATGAAGCAACCCTTGAAACGAAACCCAAAACGTACATAAGCAAGAACTATGGCTATGGTAATTTTTTGCTTGGGTTAATTCCATACCCAATTGAACCTCTAAAATGTCATATTTATCCAACTAAAAAATATAATGACAT
Source organism: Artemisia annua (assembly GCA_014162995.1). Taxonomy (NCBI): domain Eukaryota; kingdom Viridiplantae; phylum Streptophyta; class Magnoliopsida; order Asterales; family Asteraceae; genus Artemisia; species Artemisia annua. The sequence goes on from LBNU01033673.1 coordinate 14,349, forward strand.
ATATATCCAATTTAAACACCTTATTTTTCATATTTATCCATTTCATTATAAAATAATATAAAAGCAAGTTAACATCATTAAATTCCTATTTTACCTTCAATAGTGTGATAAAATCATTATCTTCTTTCATACATTTTTCTTCTAGTAAGGCAAATCTTGTGCAATTTTGTTAATAAAAGACTCTGAATACATTGAAGTATCAATTCTATGAGGAATAACAAAGGAGAAAACAAAAGGAGAGCACAAGAAAAAAGATCCCCATCAGGCCATCACTCGACTTAACGGATACCTTCATTAAGTACCAAGAAAAAAATGGAATTGTAAGTACGTACAGCACATGCTAACATCTAAAACCTTAAGTCTGTACGCTACAATGCAAAATACATAAAATAATAAACATAAAACATCATAGTATACAATTAAACATCGAATATTATAACAACACTATGTATGTTCGTCAAGGACCTCAATCAACCTCATAAATAATCACGACAATGGCAACTATCACAAAACCCTTGGAATAAAATTTTAAACTCAGAAAATGGGAAAACGAATGATTTTAGATTGATCTGTATTATTATTAAGGGTATAATAGAAATTCGATGGTGTATTTTCACTTTTATTTGGTTTTATATTGAAATGGGTAAATATGACAAATTGTTGTTTAAATTGGGTAAATATGACATTATGATATTTAGTTGGTTAAATATGACATTTTAAGGTTTGAATTTGGTATATATGGAATTAACCCTTTTTGCTTATACGTCTTGGTCATTCACAAATACTTGTAAAAGCCCAATAAGTATATCAAAATCAAATAAACTATGGTTAGGTTACCTCATAAGTCATGAGAAATGTTATTTTGCAAACTAGTTTTTTGCTACAAACTGAGGGACAAATCCCTACCATCCATCTAATTTGATCTAAAGGTGAGGATTAACCTAAGATTTAATATGCAACCTACGTCCATGTTTTTTTTCCTTGTCTTTTTTTTCTTTCTTATTTACTCATTTTTTTTTTTCCTTTTTTTGTCTTTTTTGTTTCTATTCATGTTTTTTCCTTTTTTTTTTTTTCCTATTAACGTTTTCTTTTTTTTTTTTCCTTTTACCTTTTTTTTTCTTTCTTTTTTTTACGCTTTTTTTTTTTCTTTCTATTTACATTTTTTTTCTTATTTTAATAAATGTTTTTTTTACTCATTTTTTTTCTTTTTTCTTTAAAAAAAATTCACGTGTTTTTTTTATTTTTATTTTTTTTAAAATTCACGTTTTTTATTTAAATTCATGTTTTTTTCAATTTCTTACGTTTTCGTCTGTTTTTATTCGTTTTCATCCGTTTTCTTCCATTTTGTCCGTTTTCATACGTTTATACACATTTTCATTCGTTTTCATACGTTTTCGTCCGTTTTTTGAGTTTCCGCTCATTTTTAGACGTTTTCATATGCTTTCGTCCATTTTATATGTTTTCGTCCGTTTTATACATTTTTGTCCGTTTTCGGCAGTTTTTATACGTTTTCAGACATAGTTGTCCGTTTTCGTCCGTTTTTTTACGTTTTCGTCTGCTTTCGTCCATTTTCTTTTCATCCATTTTCATACGTTTTCATACATTTTTGTCCGTTTTAAGACGTTTTCGTCCGTCTTCATACGTTTCGGCAGCTTTTATACATTTTCAGACGTTTTTGTTCGTTATCATATGTTTTCGTCCGTTTTCATACGTTTTCATCCATTCTTTTACGTTTTCGCCTGTTTTTATACGTTTTCGTCTGTTTTCATACGTTTTCTTCCGTTTTCATACGTTTTCGTCCGTTTTCATAGATTTTGTTCGTTTTCAAACGTTTTCGTCCGTCTTCATACGTTTCGGTAGCTTTTATACGTTTTTCAGACGTTTTGTTCGTTTTCATATGTTTTCGTCCGTTTTCATACGTTTTCATCTATTTTGTTTACGTTTTCGTCTGTTTTTATATGTCTTTGTCTGTTTTCATACGTTTATATACGTTTTCGTCCGTTTTCATACGTTTTCGTCTGTATTCTTTCGTTTTTATACATTTTTGATAGGTTTTAGACGTTTTCGTCCGTTTTCATACGTTCTCGGCAGTTTTTACACGTTTTCATACATTTTCGTCCGTTTTCACATGCCTTCCTCCGTTTTCGTCTGTTTTCTTTCGTTTTCGTCTATTTTTCATATGTTTTCATCCGTTTTCAAACATGTTTTACGCCTTCATACGTATTCTTTCATTTTCGTCCATTTTCTTATGTTTCTAAATATCACAATTGATATTCTTAATATCACAAGTGATATTTACAATATCACCGAATATCACTTGTAATATTCTGAAAATGGACAAAAATGTTAGAAAGTAAAATAACGTGAATTAAAAAAAACGTGAAATCACTTGTGATATTCTGAATATCACTTGTGATTTTCTGAATATGAGTTGTGATTTTCTGAATATGACATGTGATATTTAGAACATCACTTGTGATTTTCATGTTACAAAACGTTTTCCGATGTTTTTGTTCATTTTCATACGTTTTTTACGTTTTCGTCTGTTTTCAGATGTTTTTGTATGTTTCATGCGTTTTTATACGCTTTCATTTGTTTTTGTCTGTTTTATTATGCTTATATACGTTTACGTCCATTTTGATACGTTTTATTTCGTTTTTGTACATTTTTGTCTGTTTTTAGACGCTTTCGCCCGTTTTAATATGTTATCGGCAGTTTTTACATGTTTTCATACGTTTTTGTCCGTTTTCATACGTTTTTGTATGTTTTTTCTTTCGTTTTCGTCCATTTTTCATACGTTTTCGACCGTTTTCAGACGGATTTTTACGCTTTCATACGTATTCGTTTGTTTTCGTCTATTTTCATACATTTCTAAATATCCCAATTGATATTCTTAATATCACAAGTGATATTTAGAATATCACAGAATATCACAATTGATATTCTTAATATCATAATTGATATTTAGAATATCACAGAATGTCACAAGTGATATTAAGAATATCAATTGTGATATTCAGAAACGTATGAAAATGGACGAAAACGTATGAAAACGAATGAAAACGTATGAATACGGACAAAAACGTTAGAAAGTGAAAAAAACGTGAATTAAATAAAAACCTGAAATCACTTGTGATATTCTGAATATCACTTGTGATTTTCATGTTACAAAACATTTGTTGAAAATCACTTGTAATATCCAGAATATCACTTGTGATATTCGGAATTAGTGATATTCTGAAATCACTCTTGATATTCAGAATATCACTTGTGATATTCAGAATATCAATCACTAGTGATATTCAGAGAAGTATGAAAACGTCTGAAAACGGTCGAAAACAATAAAAAATGAACGAAAACGAATGAAAACGGACGAAAACGTAAGAAAACGGACGAATATGTAGGAAATAGGATGAAAATGAAAGAAAACGGACGAAAACATATGGCAAAGGACGAAAACGTTAGAAAACGGAGAAAAACGTATGAAAACAGACGAAAACAGATGAAAACGGATGAAAACGTATGAAAAAGGACAAAAACGTATAAAAACGGACGAAAACGTATGAAAACGTATGAAAACGGACGAATATGTATGAAAACGGGCGAAAACGTTAGAAAACGGATGAAAACGTATAAAATGGACGAAAACGTATGAAAACGGACGAGAACGTATGAAAACGGACGAAAACGTATGAAAACGGACGAAAACGTAAGAAATCGGACAAAAACGTATGAAAACTTATGAAAACAGATGAAAACGTATGAAAGCGGACAAAACGTATAAAACGGACGAAAATGTATAAAAACGGACGAAAACGTATGAAAACGGGTGAAAACGTAAGAAAACAGATGAAAATGGGCGAAAACGTAAGAAAACAGACGAAAATGTATGAAAACGTAAGAAAACGGACGAAAACGTATGAAAACGGATGAAAACGTATGAAAAACGTATAAAACGGATGAAAACGGATGAAAACGGACGAAAACGTATGAAAATGGGCGAAAACGGACGAAAACGTATGAAAATAGACGAAAACGTATGAAAACAGACGAAAACGTATAAAAATGGACGAAAACGTATAAAACGGATGAAAAGGTATAAAAACGGAAGAAAACGTATGAAAACGGGCGAAAACGTAAGAAAACAGACGAAAACGTATGAAAACGGGCGAAAACGTAAGAAAACAGATGAAAAAGAACGAAAACGTATGAAAATGGACGAAAACGTAAGAAAACTGACGAAAACGTAATAAAACGACGAATATGTATGGAAAATATATAAAACGAAAAAAAAAATGTTAAATAAGGAAAAAAAATACTTGCTTTTTTTTGTAAAAAAAACGCGAATAAAAAAAAAGTGTGATTTAAAGAAAAAAACGTGGATTAAAAAGAAAAAGGACAAAAAAGAAAAAAAAATGAAAAATAAGTAAGAAAGAAAAAAAGACAAGAAAAAAAACATGGACTTAGGTTGTCATATTAAATCTTAGGTTAATCCCCACCATTAGATCAAAATAGATGGATGGTGGAGATTTGTCCCTTAGTTTGCAACAAAAGCTTAGGGTGTGTTTGTTTTATTAAGATGTTTCACATCTGAATCTGACTACCACATCTTACTAGTAAGATGTGACTATAATGTCTGAATCTGATTGAAAAATTATTGTTTGTTTTTTTATAAATGTCTAAATGGTTTTCATTTTCCCTTTTTTAAGTATATTTTAAACTATTGCAATACGATTAATAAGTAGAGAGTGTAAACTTGAAACAAAACATTTTTATCATAAATGTAAGGGCAAATTATAAAAAAAAGTATTATACTTGCCACCGTTTCATCTTCTGGGTAGTAAACAAAAAAATTTCATTTTCAGGGCAATAAAGTTGATATTTCTTATTTATGTGGGTAATATTTGACCCTCTAAACAGGTACCCGGTTGCACCTTTGTTAGTATATTGCCACATCACCAAACTCCAAAATCACTATCACCAACAACAAGCTCAAAACATTCTAGATGACAAAATTGCCTGCTGTTAAATAGACCAGCAACTTTAATCGTTCCAACATTGCCCAGATACTTCATGTAGAGCAAACCACTTATATGACCAGAAATTACTTGTTTCCAACTGTAAGGAAGACCGGCAACTATAAGTTTTCCAACATTGCCATTATCTATTCCCATAACCCACAACTGCTTGCTGCCAAACTTAGTCTGCACAAGAAAACTCACTAGACCATTTTGCATTGCCACATCACCAAGTCGAAAACCAATTAACCCCAAATGGCTCACCCAATTAATATAAGTCAAAATACCCAATCCAAATCACCACCGAGACTGACCCCATCGTGAATCCAAACGTGACAAACAATAACCCAAATCAAAGAGAACAAATACGTACCCCATGGACTACGGTTCGATTCACGCCGAATCAAGAAAAAAATAGTAACGATGTGGCGGTAGTGGCGCGTGGGAGACGGAATCACGCGCGTAGACTTCACAAACATAGTCACAACAATGATTAGGAGGTGAGAGTGGTGGTGGTTTTGTTGTGGTAGTGGCGGCTCACGGTGGTAAGTGGTGGTGACTTGTGGCGTCGGTGGCAGGAACAAAAGGGGCGGGGATGGATGAAGGTGAAGATAGTGGTGGTCATGGTGGTCGTGGTGTTAACGGTGGTAGTGGTGGTCGTGGTGATGGATGAAGGTGAGATAGTGGTGTTATGTGGATTTGGGTTTGTCTGGTATGGAACAAATAGAGGGGAAAAAATAGCGATCCTCATTTTATATTATGAAAAGGGTTAGCTTATGTGGCTTGATGACTAGGTAGTAAACTTGTACAACGTGGACAAAACCTGATGTAATACCCACATAAATAAAAAATATCAACTTTATTGCCCTGAAAATGAAATTTTTTTGTTTACTACCCAGAAGATGAAACGGTGGCAAGTATAATACTTTTTTTTTTTATAATTTGCCCTAAATGTAACACAATTATAAATCATTATATAAATTATCTTAATACATATCCAAAATTTAACATAATAAAAACTATTACATAAATCGTCTTAAAATAAAACATAAGCTTAACGCAATGAAACAACAATTAAGTTACTTAACCAATACCAAATAATTAAAACCTAGCTTTGCATAATTTGTGCCGCGTTTTGATCTCGTAAGTTTATCATGTATTGTTCCGCGTTACTCCCAATTGGTTGAACAACTTCAATATCACCGTTATTATCATCATGTACATTTTCATTATCATGTACGTCACCTTGATCGTATTGAGTGAACAATTCATCGTCTAAACCCTCTTTTCGAATAAAATTATGAATAGCAAAACATGAAATAGTAATATCTCTTTGTTTTACCAAAGAAAATTTGGGCATACTTTTTAAGATTGGAAAACGCGCTTTTAGGACTCCAAATGCCCTCTCAATTACGTTTCGGAGTTTTACATGAGCGTGATTGAATTTTTCTTTACTGCTCATTGCACGTTTCCGACGAAAGTCTCCTAACCAATACCTCACATTGTGATATGGAGCCATAAATCCACGAGTGTGCTTATAGGCAGCATCACATAGATAATATTTATCTGGAAAAAAAAACAAACATAAAAGTTTTCATATATATTACAATTTCAAACATAATACCGGCAGGGGGAATCGGAAACTCAAACACCGGATCTACTAAAGCTTCATTTAGTATTCTCGCATCGTGTGCCGTACCTTCCCATCCAGCGACAATGTAGGTAAAGATCATGTTGAAATCACAAATTGCCAAAACATTTTGATAACAATCACCTCTTCCCCTTGCTCTATATACATTCTGTTTATGAGATGGAACAATAGNCCCTTCTCCGACCAAGAACATGACAAAATCAGTATGAGAAATACATTGAGGTTAAAAGTAGTAAAGTACCAAACATCATTTTCTCATAAGAGCATAAAATAGACAAACATAAAATAAATGAGCTTATTAGATTCAATAACCTCATAAGCCTATCAAATAAGCTTAAACAAACACCCCCTAACTTAAGTATTATCAAAATACAATGCACAAGATGCATAAGCTTATGTTGCATATATCAAAACGCAGAGTAACAAAAAGGGAGCTAACATTTCTCCCTTAAATAAGCTAATAAGCTAAACTTGTTTTTTCTACTTCATCCAATCACTTGAAACAGGTTATCGCGTTTTGATAACCCGAAAATAACCTTACTAAATTTGCAAATAACCTTAAATAAGCTAATAAGCTAAAGTTATTTTTTCTACTCCATCCAAACACTCGAAACAGTTTATCGCGTTTTGATATCCCGAAAATCCACTTCAAATAAACCATCTTTATCAACATTTCCAAGTTTTTTAAACAAAAAATTTCACAGGCATTTCATCAAACACGTGGTATGCATCACCAAAACATAACGTCATACAATCATACACATGTAATCGTTCTAGCAAGCTGAAATAATCAAAAAATACATCAATATTCAGTTACATTTTTACTAGAAACTTTAGAACCGGTCGCCTTTTTCTTTCGATTTTCCATGATTTTGGGGGCAACTGAGAGTTAGGTTATTAAATAGTCATGAGATTCTGTGTGCGTGTGTGTTAACAGGAGAGTGTGAGTTGAGAGGGTTTAAGGTGAGGGATGATGGTTGAGAACCGTCGGAGGTGAGGGTTTGAGGTTAGGGTATGTGTGGGAGTGTGTTAATGAGAGAGTTGTGTGTGTTTGTGATAAGCGAAATGAGTAATGATCATGTGCCAGACATGTGATATATCTTTCTGTGTTAAATGACTGTTTTGCCTCTCTGTGTTTATTTTATTTAAATGTCTTATTTAATATCAACCATTGGATTAAAGGGAATGAAGGGTGGGGATTATACCATATGATCTTTGATAAAATTTTGATCTAGATTGAACCAAACTCAACACAAGTATTGATTTGATAGAAATAAGATGAGAAATAGAGTTTGGTTGATTAGATCAAATGAGAAGAATAAAAGTGCAAGAGTTTCTTTATGATATTGAAATAACCAACAAGTTACATGATAACATATGAGTCCTATTTATAGGTGAGGAGTGGGGCAACACTCCTCTCCTCCTTATCTTTCTTAATTCGTGGGCTTTAGCCTCATTGGACGTGTTTTGGACTCTAAATGATTACATGAATAACTTAAGTAAACTAGCAACCTATTACATGTTCTGAAATAACCGAGACTTGATAAACGTTGATAAACTTAGATCCTAACAATTAAATTATTACGATACGATTAATAAGTAAATAGTGCAAACTTGATACAAAACATTTTTATCATAAATTTAACACAATTATAAATCATTAAATAAATTATCTTAATACATATCCAAAATTTAACATAACAAAAACTATTACATAAAGCGTCTTAAAATAAAACATAAGCTTAACGCAATAAAACAACAATTAAGTTACTTAACAAATACCAAATAATTTAAAACCTAGCTTTGCATAATTTGTGCCGCGATTTGATCTCGTAAGTTAATCATGTATTGTTGATCCGCGTTACTCCCAATTGGTTGAACAAATTCAACATCACTGTTATTATCATCATGTACATTTTCATTATCATGTACGTCACCTTGATCGTATTGAGAGAACAATTCATCGTGTAAACCCTATTTTCGAATAAAATTATGAATAGCAAAACATGAAATAGTAATATCTCTTTGTGTTACCAAAGAAAATTTGGGCATACTCTTTAAGATTGGAAAACGCGCTTTTAGGACTCCAAATGCCCTCTCAATTACGTTTCGAAGTTTTGCATGAGCGTGATTGAATTTTTCTTTACTGCTCATTGCACGTTTCCGACGAAAGTCTCCTAACCAATACCTGACATTGCGATATGGAGCCATAAATCCACGAGTGTGCTTATAGGCAGCATCACATAGATAATATTTATCTGAAAAAAACAAACATATTAATTTTTGGATATTTTGATATCTAAGTTTTCGTATATATTACAATTCCAAACATAAAGCTTCATTTAGTATTCTCGCATCGTGTGCCGTACCTTCTCATCCAGCGACAATGTAGGTAAAGATCATGTTGAAATTGCAAATTGCCAAAACATTTTGATAACAATCACCTCTTCCCCTTGCTCTATATACATTCTGTTTATGAGATGGAACAACAGCATGTATAAGGGTTCCATCAAGTGCACCAACGGCTCCCTAATTTAGAACAACAAATTGTTAAAATACAATCAAACCAAGAGACAAACTAGTTATAAATTTGATAGTTACCTTAAACATTCGACGCTCCCTTCTATTGTTTCCTGGAATGTTTGGATTTGGATTAAATGTTGTCGGTCTTATAACTTCTTCAGAAGATACCAACATTTGAGTTAATACTTCGTGAAAGCATTTATGAATCGTTTCCTTCGAGTGTTTTAACCTACGCTTCATAACAGAAAATCTTTCATTATGCCCGACTATCATAAGGAAGATAAACATCTTCTCCTCAACCGATATATGTTTCCTATCTCTTAACCAATTTCTTTCTTTGAAATGGTTGCATAGTCGAACAAACGAGTCACGAGACATCCGTATCAACTCCGTACATTGTAAATTATTTCCTTGCAAAAGCTCCTGGGTATACTGATGCCCAGACATTGTAGAAGTATTATCCCGCTTATGTTTCCTTACACTTCGCCGAAAATACTTAAAATAAAAATAAACAATATAGATGAACACAAGTTTTTGGGCAACATCCATTTAACCTATACAAACAATACATACCAAATGGGTTTAGGATTATTACCAAATAAAAACAAACACCAAATAATTTAACATCAAAACCAAATAACAATAAATCAAACAGTTTAACATCGTGAAGTACCAAACAAAACTAACACCAAATATAGTACCAAATACGATAAACTCCTAATAGTTCAACATAACAAAGTACCAAATATGACAAAATCCTAATAGGTTCAACATAACAAAGTACCAAATACGACAAAATCCAGTTTTTCCTCTTAAATAAGCATGAGCCTGATGTTTTCCTCTGTAGTAATCAAACTTGTTTTTTTAATTGTTTTTGCGTGGTCATTAGGCCAAATTTTTCCTTCATTTTTTTCCAACTATCGCCCACGACTCAACATGTAGGCTTTTACCCTTAACATCTACCCTATTCACTTCCTCGATAAATGAGTCCAGAAAAAACTTGTATTGTTCGGGAGTAAAATTTAGTGTAATCGTGTCACCCATTCCTATAAAAAAAAAACAATGCAAACATATAAATACACATAAAGAGATGCAAACAATCACCTTGATCAAGCTAGCAAACAATACACATAAAGAGTTCATCACAAACTGAACCTATGAACAATAATACTATTTGATTAGATTCACTTTAAACTACTGGCCCTAAACTATTGGCCAAACATACCAAACTGATATATCAGAACCTGAACCCACGAACAGAACCTGAACATAATTTTATTTCGAAACTATTCACATAATTACTCGTATACATCAAACTCAAATCATTTTAAAACTACTTGTATAGACTGTATTCAAATAAATTCACACAACTGCTCCTACTCAACAAATTATTACTTAAAAAATAGTTCATCAGAAACTGAACCGCGCTAACTCAGATGGTAAAAACAAACTACCCATTGAAAGTAAAGCAATAACATAAATACTCATCATACACCAACTGATTTTAAACAATAGAGCAGGTCCTATTCAAAACACACCAACTAAAAAGTTTAATAACACCAACGGTACTAAGGTAGAGCAAAGATGGACCCGAGAGTTGACTGTTTGATCTTTTTAATCTATTTATGCAGTTGAAGAGTTACTAAATAGACTTTGAATGAGCTGACCATATGACTTCATAAAGGTCTACATGATACTTATCAAAATAAACCCACAACTTGATCACAATCTTCGACTAAAAAGCATCAACTTTAAAGATCCTTACTGGAACCACTTCAACTAGATACGGGCATTTAATTTATTTTTAA
>LBNU01033676.1:3733-15614 GCA_014162995.1 Artemisia annua
TTTTTTTTTTTACCCTAGTTTACAATACAAAATCTTTTTTATCAGTTTTTATTTCGTACTTTTTGTCAGTTTAATACTTTTAACTTGTAAAACTTTATATTTTTGGTTCCCTACTTTCGGTTTCACAGTTTTATAATATAAAAAAGTTTACATAAACAAAAATAAAATAAATAAAAAAACAAAAGATATGAGAAGGTATTACTTGTAAAAATAGGAGGGCCTTAATAACCGATCCCATCATTTATGTCTATACGACATATTGGACTTTTAACCTTTTTAATAAAAAGAAAAACATAAGAAACTAATATTTTATCTTTGTCAACAAAGAAAACAACCAAACCCTCGGCATCTTCTTTTCAATAAGTAAATATACTTTAGATCTTTTTAAGGTGTCCAATTAGGATTCTAAAAGTCGCGCCATAGTGGCGCTAAGACGTCGTAAGAAGGCAAAGCGTGACCTTCACGTTACGAAATAGACCAATACGTCGGTTCTAGGCGCGGCGTGCTATGGGGCGTGATAAGGCGCGATAAGGCACGAGGCGTGACTCCTTTTTTGAATTCACCTATGATGAAAAATGTTTGTTTGAAAAAAAATAAACAATATTACATGCAATGATAGTTTATTGACTTTATTCCTTATATATAACACTTTTTGTAAACTCGATATATATGAAATATGATATAAATATATACATCTATAAATATTTTCATATATTGTACCATTTTAAGTCGCGCCTTAAAAATATCGTAACTTCGCCATGGCTTCTAAGGTGTGAGGCTTAACCATACGCCACGCCACTTCTCACGCTATTTGTAACCTTGGGTTCAATTCATTGAGCTAGTATAACTAACTTGTACATATCATTAACCAATGATTGTATTTAGTGTAATTTTTTTAGAATGTCAACTAATTATCACACAGTACAAACTATCTCACATGTAATAAGTATGACTTGAACTTACAATCATTTGGTTTGGGAGCTTCTCATACAACAAAGGTACCCTTGAGACACAAGTTATTTGATAACATATTCTTAGATTTTAGTTATTGGGTTAAAGGATTTTCTAACTTGTGCCACGGAGGCACAAGCTTTTAATCATTAATCGAACTCAAATTACCGTATTTACATGTTGGTTGATATTAATAGTTTCTTTAATTTGTTACGCTTACAAAATTTATCATTGTTTTATATAGAAATAAATTTATTTAAAAGAAGAAATGTGTTTATTTAATGCTTTAAACTTGTGCAACTATGTTACAAGTTAAAAAAAACACTTTCATAGTTTTATACTTTTTTGGTTTTATGTAAAACAAAACCATTGTATATTATGTGTGCAACCAATTTAGGCAATCGAGTCGTGTTCGTGTTGACCTATTCGGGTTCGCGTGTTGGCGGGTTAGTATAACCTCAACCCAAACACGACCCATTTATTAATCGTGTCAAGAAACTCAACCCTAACTCACACCTGCATAACACGTGCAACCCATTTTCGACCTGTTTAACCTGTTTAAATATATAGGTCAAGTAGTGAATAAGGTTGGTGGTTTGTTGATTTAACTAGTTTAAATGCAAAAGTGATATAAGGATTTAAAATATGATAAAAATAACACATAAATAACTATACGACAATTTTCTCAGTTATAAGCGTCAATATCTATGATATATGAGGTATAATTGTAATTCAATCTTATATACTTAAACGGGTTCACGGGTTGACCTGTTTTTGACTCAAACATGTTTATCCTCAACCTAAACCTGTTTAACATCATGTCGGGTTCGTGTCGTTTATCGTGTCGTGTCGAGAATTGCCACCCCTAGCAACCATCAAAGTTCAAACTATGATGGAATAAAAGAAATTTACATGACTTCATAACTTATTTATTTATTTTTATTTGTTTTAGATCAATATATTAATAATGGAGGAATTAACCAGTTTAAGTATATGTGATGGTAGACTTAAACTTCATATAACATCTAGGAAACAGAAACACTCGCACGTCTACTGCGCGAAAGGCTCATTAATTGAATTGAAACATATTACACGTAAAATCGTCAAACCATATATTCAATTTGCCAAGGTACGACAATTGCTTTGTGAATATTCAAATGCAAAAACTATCATGGGGAGTTTAATTTGCATAATGTTTTTGAGAAAACTATAATCTTTTAAGGGAATTGTAATGTAAACTAAATGAATTATAATGCAAATTAATTGTAATTTGTCAAAAGAATTATAATCATAATATAAATTAGTTAATGTGAATTAATTGTAATATGCAACGATTATAATTCAAAATTATAATTAAAATTTAAAGTGATAATAATAATGATAATAATAATAATGATGATGATGATGATGATAATAATAATAATAATAATAATAATAATAATAATAATAATAATAATAATAATAATAATAATAATAATAATAATCGTGCGGTGATTGAGGCTGCACAATGTAAACGCGTCAAGTATGAGGCTAAGTGCACGAATATTGGATATGGGTTTATCCCCTTCTCTTTTTCTTCTGTTGGGGAACTTGAGAAGGATGCAGTGACCTTACTGAAGCAAATCCGAAAGTTCTCGATGGCCCAAGACATTGGAGCACATGCTTTTTTTTTAACGGCAAGTATATAAATAAAGAAAAACTAGCAAGAAGCTAGAAAAATTACAAAGGTGTTTTTAGCCAATCATGCCAAGAAAAACATATAGAACTTCTACTTTGTAACCAAGAAAAAGAATTAAGTCTAATGCTATCAAACAAGTCACATTTTCTCAAATTTTGAGAATTAAATGTAACTGACTTTCGAAATTTCCAAATAGTCCACCAAGTAGCTGCCATGACCACCTGGATACGAGTCTTCTTATCCTTTGATAACCGAATATTATCTATCCAAGATGTCCAATCTGACGATGAAATAAGGTTCGGGAAATGCAAGTCACACCAAACCTCAATTAACCGCCTAATACCTGACGCCACTTCACACGTATAAAATAAATGATCATTTGATTCCACACCGTTCGAGCATAGAGGGCACGTTATAGATTGAATATCCAATCCTCGTTTCGAAAGATTTAGGCGAAGAGGGAGACGATCCAACCTAAGTCTCCATAGGAAAATGTTCACCTTTCTAGGAATACATTTGCACCAGATTGTAGGAGATTCAAGTGTTGGAAGAATGATATCGTCAATGTGGTGTCTCGTGTCTTTAACCGTAAACGTGCCATCACATCCAATGTTCGAACGCAACTTATCTTGGCCTTCAAAACTCGGTACCTGCTCCAACTCAGTCGTCAAACACGCTAAGGCATCAAGATTTTAGTAGGATTAGCTTTTCTATAGCTAGAGGAGTAGGAGACCAGTTAATATCTCGGCTCCCTATTAACTTCTTGTAAATTGTATGATTTTCTAATAAAATGATGTTGAAATAATAATAATAATAATAATAATAATAATAATAATAATAATAATAATAATAATAATAATAATAATAATAATAATAATAATCTTTTTAAGTTTTAATCATTATAAATCATAGGTATAAAAAATTATAATCATTCATTATGTTTATATTATTTAATTATAAAAAAATACTTAATAATAATAGTTATTATTACAAATATTAATGTTTTAAAATTATAAAACTCTGAATTACATCGTAAATCAAAACTTTTCATCAAACTTCTTATATAATCTGAATTCCCTCATTTGATGGAATTAGAGTGATTGAATTATAATTAACTGAAAACGAAACAACTTGCGTAATGTAATCTAAATTACAATTCTTTCCATTATGTCAACCAAACAATCTACGTAATGTAATTAAATCGAATAACACCAAATTGCAGCGAACAAATTGGGCCTCATTGTCTTTCATTTTAAGAGTATTTTATATGGTTGGTATGTATAAAGAAGTTACCTTATGATCCTATTAAATTGGAAATCAGTAGATATTAAAAGGCAATTAAATGTTTCATTGTTGACCTGACAATAAGTTCAGGTGATTAGGAGTTGTTTACATAGTGAGTCAGTTAGAGTTAGGGAATTAGGAGTTGTTTTAGATCAATCTTGGTCTTTTATGTATTTGTATTTTGTACTCTTGGATCTCACCCTCCATTTATTTTGCTTGATTAATCAGGGTGAGATGCCTTCTCTTTGTATTTTTTTCCGTTGTTGGTTCTATAATAATGTTGCTTTTCTAAAAAAATAACTTCAGGTGATTTAAGTGTTTCTGGTATCTATTAAAATCGTTTAGTAGATCTATGTTATACACGAGGTGGATCACTCGCGCGTTGCCGCGGGATGTTTTGCCAAAGTAGTTAGTGCACTTAACGACCGTTAGTTATAAGGACTAAATTTGCAAAGAACCTATAAGACGAAGGACCAATTGCAGGCGGAATTAAAAAAAAATCAAAGTTAACGGTCGTTACTACTTAACGGCCGTTAAGTACTTAACGACCGTTAGTTACTGTAGATAAGGACTAAACTTGCAACGAAACTGTAAGACGAAGGACCAATTGCAGGCGGAAATTAAAAAAAAAATCAAAGTTAACGGTCGTTACTACTTAACGACCGTCAGTTACTGTACATTCTACTGTTTGGATGTGAGTGTAGCGCACTGTAGCACTACAGTGATTTAACGGGAGTTAACTTGAGTTGTTTGGCTTTAAAGATTCCTGGTGAATGTTATTTATAGTAATGTGCGGAATAGTAATGTACACATTCAAAAATAGATTAATGAAAACCACGAAGGGTGAAGGGTGTGTTAGATACTTAGATGTACCATTATAGTATATTTTTTTTTTGAACGATGTACCATTATAGTATTTGATTTGGTCATATAGGTTGTTAGAGATTGATTGTAATTGATGTAGCCATTAGCTGTAGATTAGAATATCTTTAGTACTTTTCTTATATTCCTTTGTATTGTAAGTATATATATTTCTCCTAATGTAATCGGTTCTCACAATTGTAAGTATATATATTTCTCACAATTGCTTGGTTTTAAAGGCGGAGGTACTTAGAGGTTCGGAGTTTAAGCAATTGTGAGAAATATATATACTTACAATTGTGAGAACCAATTAAATTAGGAGAAATATATATACCTACAATACAAGGGAATATAAGAAAAGTACTAAAGACATTCTATTCTAGAGGTGGAAGTACTTAGAGGTTCGGAGTTTAAATCCTGGGGAGAAAATTAGTCTTCTTGTGGCCACGAAGCTCGTGATGAGTTCAAGCTATATCTAAAAGAGTAATCGTTCTGTAATTAGTCGACTTGAATATCGAGTCATAAAACCAAATAAGAAACAAAAAAGATAAATAACGTGCATGAATTATTATTATATATACTAAAAGGCATTTGGTTAGTAACAGTAAATGTACTGTTCCTAAGAAATTTTCGAAAGTGGTCCCTCAGGTTAGCTGTAAATCGCATCGTTAGTCCCTCGTTACCGATCTTTTGCAAATTTAGTCCTTAATAACAAAAATAATTTTTTTTACGATCGTTTTATTCCGAATTTAAATTAAACACAACATTCCCGCAGCAACGCGCGAGTGCCCCTGCTCGTTAATGCTAAAACGTAACCTTAATTTTGCACACTGAAAATAATTTAAAACTATTTTCATAAATAAAAAAATCTATAGTAAAGCCAAAAACAGAAGGGAAAATTCTTGATATGGACCAGTAGCCCAAGGAGTTTATATTTTTTGGACCGGAATCTTTAAATTTCTCAAATTGCCCTTGGGCTACTTTGGATCTGAGCTACCATAGTTAAAATCATGACACGTGTAATTTAATCATTAGCATGTCTTGTTATAAATGACATATATACCCTCTTATTCCTAATGCTGCTGCTGCATACCCTCCTACCCATTTCTAATGCTGCTGCTGCATCTATACCATAATTCCTAATGCTACTGTTGCTGCATATATCCCATCCCTCCTACCCATTTCCTAATGCTGCTGCATCTATACCGCCTTCTCTCTCTCACTCCCATCATACACAATTCACAAACATAGTTTTCTCTCTCTTTAGTAATTCACATTCAATATAATATATAATTCCTCTTCTTCTAAATCTCATTTTCTCTCTCCCTCCCATCTAACACCGTCGCCGTCACCACCTATAACAACCACCACCGCTGCTGCACTGTAACCACCACCACCTTGGAGTTTTGTGGTGAGGATGTATGAGATTTTTGTTTAGATCGAGTTTTGTGATGGTGGATCTGTGTAGATCGGTATGCAAACCCATCTTCCAACACGGCCGCCCCATCTTTTTTGTTTAGATCGAGTTTTGTGATGGTGGATCTGGCGGAAGCTTTGGTTTTGATTGCAGGAGTTAGATTGAGAGTTTATAAGGATCTGGCGGAAGCTTTGGTGTAAAGACTTGTTCGTGTAGATGGTCCTTGTTGCATGTACTTTATGACAAAATAATAGAGAAAGGGTATGATTAATGATCACTGCTCGCTATTGACTTTATTGTGGCACATCACGTTTTCTCTTTCTAACCATTTGGATGTACTAAAACAAGATATATGATTATTAATAAAGGAGAGGAAGCGGAAGCGGTGGTCCCTTTCATCATTCTGGTAATAATTGCTACTTAAGAGGAAAATAGATAGAGTGGTCATCACATTTAATTGTTTTTGTTAACTACGGATGATTTTTTTTTTTAAGAATTGAATTGTATAGTTTAAGATTGCTATCGCAATATATTGCTATCACAGTCGATTGATTTGTTGAAAATTGTATATGTAAATTTTCCTTTGTAAATTGATTGGGTTTGATTTTATATGTAAATGGATCTGGGTTTGATTTTATATGTAAATTGATGTGTTTGTGATTAGATCTGGGTTTGAATTTGTGATTAATTTTATAGTGTTATTATATGATTTTGGTGGTGGTGGTGGCCGGAGGTTTGTGGTGGTGGTCACCGGAAGAGTCGCCGGATTCTGGGTTTGAAGTTGGGAGGTGGTTGGCCGGAGAAGATGAAGTGAGTAGCCCAATACCAAGGTAGCTCAGGGTGAAGTGGGTAGCCCAAGGTTTTGATTCTACTGCTTCGATACTACTGCTATGCTATTATTGTATAGCTCAATTTTAAGAAGAGGGCATATATGTCATTTATAACAAGACATAATATGACAAAATAGGACATGTGTCAAAGTTTAAACTATGGTAGCCCAGGTCCAAGGTAGCCCAAGGGCAATTTGAGAAATTTAAAGATTCCGGTCCAAAAAGGCAATTTAAGAAATTTAAAGATTCCGGTCCAAAAAATCTCAACAATTGGGCTACTGGTCCATATCAATAATTAACCCAAAACAGAACCCTCAAATTACCAACCATTGACTAAACTACAAAAGACGACTGATGAGTGTGCAAATACTCATCATTTTTATCACATTTAGACTGCCAAAACATCTGAAAACACACAAAAATACCTTAAAATATATAAAATATCACAAAAATATGTTTTTATGTGTTTCAAATACAAAAGGATTGAAAACTGATGAAAAACAGTCAAGTTTGCACAATTGACAGTTTCAGTCCCTGAACTTTCACAAAATGGCAAAACTAGTCCCTGGTATTTCAAAACATGAAAAATATCATCAAAGGTCCTTTTTAATTCACAAGTTGTCAAAAGAAATCCTTTAAAGTTAAAAATTACAAAATGACAACTTTGGTCCCTCAAGTTTGAAAAATGACAAAATAGGCCCCTGAAGTTTCACACTTTGGCAAAATTAGTCAAGTTAACTAATATTAGCCATTAGATCATAGATAAAGGAGGGTAAAATGAGTGGCTAGGATTAGTTCTCGCGTTCTCACAAAAATTTGATTTCTCACATGAATGGCACTCTCTCTCTCTCTCTCTCTCTCTCTCTCTCTCTATATATATATATATATATATATATATATATATATATATATATATATATATATATATATATATATATAGACACACACATACCAATCCACCCACCACCCCATTAAAACCACTAACCCACCAACAACAAGAAAAGTAATGGGCCGTATACTACAAGCTTGATTATCTTCACCGGAATCTTTTTTTTTCCTCTCTCACCAACAACACCAGCTCATCGGAAAATAATAATCACCTTCTCAGATCCGGCGTTGGCGACTTCTCCGATCACCAAACATTTTTATTTACAAACCAAGAACCATTGACCAAAACAAACCACGTGAGCAGATCTGAAAATATAAGTGGTGGTGGCCCAAGATCTGAACCGTTAGCGTTTTCACACGACATTGATCTTAATCTTCGTGACTACTTCCCATACAATGAAGAAAGTAACCATCCATTCAAGCTAACGACTGGTCATGGTTTTTCTCAAAGGTCAGACGCAAAGCTAGTCCCAATAGTAGGTCCTGCCCGTGGTGTTTGTCTCCCTTACAATATTGTTTTCAAGATTTGTTGTGCCTTGGTTCAGCATGGTTGTATTCCGGGACCCGTACTTGATTCCAAATTCTATGAGTTGTTGGACCCACAAAGGCGAGACTTGGCTTCAATTGAATATGTTCTTGAAAAGCTTTATTATTTGAAAGAGTGTTGTTATGAACCTGTAAAGTGGATCCCTGCTATCTCATTACATATAATAATTGCTACTAAAAAATAGATAGAGTGGTCATCACATTTAATTGTTTTTGTTAACTACGGAGTATTTTTTTTTTAAGAATTGAATTGTATAGTTTAAGATTGCTATCGCAATATATTGCTATCACAGTCGATTGATTTGTTGAAAATTGTATATGTAAATTTTCCTTTGTAAATTGATTGGGTTTGATTTTATATGTAAATGGATCTGGGTTTGATTTTATATGTAAATTGATGTGTTTGTGATTAGATCTGGGTTTGAATTTGTGATTAATTTTATAGTGTTATTATATGATTCTGGTGGTGGTGGTGGTGGCCGGAGGTTTGTGGTGGTGGTCACCGGAAGAGTCGCCGGATTCTGGGTTTGAAGTTGGGAGGTGGTTGGCCGGAGAATATGAAATGCGTAGCCCAATACCAAGGTAGCTCAGGATGAAGTGGGTAGCCCAAGGTTTTGATTCTACTGCTTCGATACTACTACTCTGCATTATTGTGTAGCTCAATTTTAAGAAGAGGGCATATATGTCATTTATTACAAGACATAATATGACAAAATAGGACATGTGTGAAAGTTTAAACTATGGTAGCCCAGGTCCAAGGTAGCCCAAGTGCAATTTGAGAAATTTAAAGATTCCGGTCCAAAAAATCTCAACAATTAGGCTACTGGTCCATATCAAGAATTAACCCTTTATGTTTTCCAACCTTCCAAATATCAAGGTGGATAAGAAGGAGGCCAAGAACAATGGTTTATCCTTTAACCATGGACAATAACATTGTTAAACTAAATGCTTATTGCTGATTGGTAAAATTGATAAACAATAATAGACAATAACATAGTCAAACTAAATTGCATTACTTTTCAACTTTCTGGTTCTTAATCTATTTAGACTTCTGATAATTGTTGCGGATCATGTTAGGTTCAATACTGTGAAATGTTGACTCAATTAACTAAACGTTTTTTTGTCTTTTGGGATGCATGACCTGATAGCAGTGACAATCTCACTTTCTCTAAGTATTCTTTTGACAGTTTATGTTATGCTATTTTTGTTGAGTGCTCAAACTTGAAAAAGCAGTAGCAACCTTAAAAACATGAGTTAAAACTTCAGTCCTCATGATGATACCAAATCGAGGTTTAACATGATAAACAGTTTTATACTTTTGTCGTTTCTCATTAAGATAACACATATTATGATATTATGACATTTGGTTATATTATTTTGCACCTTTTTAGAGATTAATCTCATATTTTTAATGGCATGTTACTGTTATAAAAATCTTAGGTATAATTCGATTTTGATTTTGATTTTGATTTTGATTTTGAAGACAACTTGAAGATAAATGCATCTACTGATATGACCCTCACCAGGTATACACATATATTACCTTATATGAATATTTTCTATCTGTGGAACTCGTGAAATAAAAACGAAATACTAAAAAATTAGATATGATTAAAATTAATCAATATTTCTTTCGACCCTTTTAGTATGTTTCTTAAGCTTAGTTTAGGTTTACCCAAGCAATTGTGACAAATGTTTAATTATAGGAGCTGCTAAAATGTAATACTGATACATATTATGATTTTTACTGGCGTAACATTTATTAACTTGGTTGAATAGGTAAGAGAGTCCTTGCAATTACCTTTTGCTTATTTTACATCTTATGCTTTTTTTTATCCTAATTTCCAATTCCCCGACAATTTTTAGGGACCATTATCCCATAAAAGAAATGAAACTTTGAATATCCCAGTTTTTAGTTTGCTAGTTTGACATTGCTTTGTTTCTGCTAAATACTTTCTAGATCATTTTCTAATATGTTCTGCAATTTTCTTGTTTAACAGAGCACTCATGAGTTTTGGATTCTCGAGACTGGTACCAAATGATGTTGCTTCCGTACATTCCAATTTGTTCCCGAAACTTGTTCTTTTTTTGTTGATTTGGACTAGAATTTTTATTTGTTAAACATGTATTCAGATTTCATCTCGGGTACTTTATGGGATTTTATAGATTTGACTATTGCATATAGAATGCGTACTCTTTTTTATGTGATCTTTGATTTGATATTTTGTCTTCCAAAAATGTTAAATATTGTTTAATATCTTCGACTTAGTATCAAATGAGAAGAAATTTTAAAATGAGAAGGATGAGAAATAATTGTAACCACACAAATTCAGACTCATAGCCTCTTAACAAACAAAACCTTAGTGTGAGAAATATTCTCATATATTCACACATAATAGCGTGAAATAATTTGCTACTCCCAGTTAGTTCACGTACAATATAAATGTGAACTTTTCAATTTTACATGCTTTAGAGTGTGAATACATGCTTTAACAAGTGTGAATATTTAGCTATTCTTTTGTATGTAACGACTACAGAACACGTCGTAGCGAAATGTTTCTCGACGGGTTCCATAAAATCACAATCTTAATTAGACATGTACCATTTTAGTTTTATTTATTTTTTGAGTGATGATAAACAATGTGAATGAATGGCCGTAGAACCTTCTTTGATACGGTTGAATAACATAGTATTTGCTAATCTCATGAGTCTTTCGTAACATCTTCTTCTGAAAATATTATTACGATAGATTCATAGAAAACATGGAAAAGAAAACAAGAGAATCGAATTAAATGTTGAGGGGCCTTCTTTACGCGTTTTATAAAACGAAAATGTCAATACTATATTCATGAGATGTTGACATATCTAAATACTAGTATATGAATATTCACGAGTCAATCATTTTTATTGTAAAAGGTCAAATACGTACACGTTTTATAGCAAAGGAAAGAGGCCAGGGACGAAATTTGGGTGCAAAGTTAGAATGTGACAAAAATGGTTGACTCCATTTTTCTTGACCTTTTATCCATATCAATAATAAAAGGGGGTGTACAAGGTAGTATATTCTCACCGATTTAAACTTTTTTTTTTTTTTTCGAATACATTAAACAGGAGCAGCATATCAATACTTGTTACCACATTACTTTGCCTTCATAACTGAAATAAAAAATGTATTTATCTTCTTCTTCTTCTTCTTCTCCTTCTGAGATGAAAAGGGATTCAGATTCTTATGATGATGATGATCTTGATTGTAAAAGGCCGAAAAATGACGTATTCATGAATTATTCTTATGAAGACATCGGCAAGCAATTCATAAGTCACCTTCAAGGAGCACTCAGCCGCAGAGGTTTTACAATATCTGACCGCACCATGCTTC
Organism: Artemisia annua; assembly: GCA_014162995.1. Classification (NCBI taxonomy): domain Eukaryota; kingdom Viridiplantae; phylum Streptophyta; class Magnoliopsida; order Asterales; family Asteraceae; genus Artemisia; species Artemisia annua. The sequence goes on from LBNU01033676.1 coordinate 15,565, forward strand.
CTGTTGGTCAAGATACACGTTTACAACTGTTGAAAGCTATCGAGGAATCC
>LBNU01033677.1:6597-16928 GCA_014162995.1 Artemisia annua
TGATTAAAGTGGAATGATTATTTGTTGTAATTACTTTTATATTAGTGTTAAATGACCCCTAACTTGTATTTTGATTAGAATAAAAGCGCATTTGCTTGAGGACAAGCAAATCTCAAGTGTAAGGGTATTTGATAAGGCGAAAAGTGTACCGCTTTTCAGGGGTCATTTAAGCCCGAAATCGTATTTATTTGATCAAATATCGCCCTAAATCGTTCCTTTTGGCATTTAGGTACTTTGGAGAGAAATTCTGGAAAAGGAAGCATTTTGGACGTTTTCGGAGCATAAAAGTGCAGAATTCGACAAAGTGTCAAAATCTGCTGGAACAGTACTCCAGACGGCGTCAAGACCCATCCTGACGGCGTCAAGCCTTGATAAGCCAGAACAGATTAAAGAGGGACGGCGTCAAGAAGGCTATCAAGAAACCCTAACCACGGCGAGGTGACAGCGTCAAGTCCATAACGTGACGCCGTCAGATCTGTTTTTCTATATATATTCGCATAATTTTTAGTCATTCATGTGGAACTTTGTAGAGAGAAACCCTAGAAGATTTTTGTAGTTTTTTAAGGGTTTTAAACCCTTGGATCTCTCGTGTTACATTGAAGATAAGAAATCAATTAATCATTTAATATGTCTATGTGTTGTTTGATTCTATCTTGTTCTTGTCTTTTGTTTAACATGCTAGGCTAGGTTTTCTTTGTGTTTGCTTAGATCTAATGAAACCTAACTATTGATTATTGATTGAATGGTGTGTTATTAATTGTATTGGATGGGTGATTATCGATGTTAGGCTTAAGAAAACTGGCAGACTTCCGGTTGGTAACATGCTTGAACGTCTTAAGAAACATGAACCAAGGTGTACTAAGGTTATTTTGATTGTATTTAATGCATGAGTGAATTCTAGTGATCCCATGTTAGGAGCTTCTTAGCCGGCTCGACAAAGGAGTGAAGTAGGATCTCATAGGGTTAGGGGAAGTCCGTACACACCCCTACGAATGGTATTAAGGAATACAATCTGTCATCCACGCAACTAATACACACTAATCAATCGGTAAAAGATAGTTAGGGAGTAAGGAAATCTAAGTAAACACACTTCTCTCCATTATAGTTTTCACAACCATTTACTTTCTTGTTATTTTATTTTATTTGCATTAGTAGTAATTTGGGTTAGTTGACTAGCAACTAATTTCGCCCACTCTTCCAAAACCCGAGATTTTTACTTGCTTTCCTTAAAATATAAAAATACAAAAAGAATCTTCCCTCACCCCTAGACCTATTAGAGTAGTTTTTAAATCCTAACGACACTATTCCCTGAGAGAACGATCAATCCCCCGGTACTTGCCACTACACTATACTACATCGGTCAGGTACACTGCCTGGTGGGGATTGCAAGCTTCTCAAGATCCCTTGAGAGGTAAAACCCTAGTGCGTGGTCGCAATCCCGCGCATCAGGTTCGAATTGGTTTCTTATGATAATACACTTGTTAGATCTGTTTTATGGTTAGTATTACAAGATTGTTGTACGTTCAGGATTAGTGGTGTTAGGGGAGATTAGTTTTGTGTTTGGTTAACTTGTTTCATATGTTTTGGGATAAGTTTGAGCCAATTCGAGTGTGAATTTAAGTTGTTTCATACCTGCGATTTGATTCTCGAAGGGTTGTTCTTCACTGTGAGTTGGTGGCTTTTGATTCCGAGTTGAGGTTCTTTGATATTAAAGTGTTGCGAGTTGACTGCTTGGGTCAGTTGCGATTTGGCTGTTTGCTCAATTTAGGATAAAAGATAAAATCGCAGCGAATGGGACATTTCTGTGTTATTGTAGCTGCGAGTTGTCACTCCTGCGAGTTGATTTACTTATGCGAGTTGATAACCTGTTGCGAGTTGTTCTTTCTGCGAGTTGTTCTGTCTGCGAGTTGACTAAGCTCTTGCGATTTGACTGATTGTTGCGAGTTGAGAAATCCTGCGATTTGATAAGTCTTGCGAGTTGATTGAGAATCGCGAGTTGATATTTCTGTGAGTTGACTAAACTTGCGATTTGAGCTTTGTTGCGACTTGACTAAATCCTGTGATTTGAGAATGGTTGCGATTTGAGTTGTTGCGACTTGACTAACTGCGATCTGACGTTGTGAGTTGATTCTTGCGATTTGACTTATTGCAATTTGACTTGTTGTGATTTGACTTGTTGCGACATGACTCAGATTATTAACTGCGATTTGATCAAGTCTCCTTACTAAGATTTGCTCGTAATTTCTTACTGTGACTTGCAAACCTTATCATATCACACTCTAGCACTCAGTATCTTACTGTTTCTTTTGTTGATTTTAGAAACTCCCACGAAAGATTTGATTTCTCGGTTTAAATCACAAGAGTTGTAAAATCCCGTGTAAGATTACATCATGGCAAGCACCTCTTCTGATGACATTCAAGCTACCAGGTCCGATACCCGCCCTCCTATGCTTGATAGGACGGATTATGAATCATGGACACAAAGAATTCGACTCTACTGTCTGGGCAAAGAGAATGGTATCAACATTCTTCGATCAATTGATGAAGGACCATTTCAAATGGGCACCACAAGAGATGTTATCACTACCGGTGAGGATGGAGCTGTCACCTTTGGAATCGAAAGACCACGTACTTACAACGATCTTAATGAGGAAGAAAAGAAGCGCTATGATGCAGACATTCGGGTTTCCAACATTATGATCCAATGACTTCCCAAAGACGTTTACAAGCTTGTAAACTTCAACACTGAAGCCAAAGTTGTTTGGAACAATGTCAAAATGCTTCTAGCCGGTTCAGAACTAACCAAAGAAGATCGTGAGTCTCAGTTGTATGATGAATTTGAGCATTTTAAGATGAACCTTGGTGAAAGCATCACAGACTACTATGTTAGATTTCACAAGCTTGTGAATGACATGAGGATCATCAAAATGACAATGCCAAACATCCAACTCAATTCTAAGTTCGTGAACAACATGTCACCTGAGTGGGATCGATTTGTCACAGCCGTGAAGCTCAACAAAGGATTGAGAAATATCGACTATGAGCAGCTATATGCTTACTTACAACAACATGAAAAGCATGCTGTCTATGATCGCTAGTTAAGGGAAAAACTCAATCCAGCAACTACAAATGATCCACTTGCATTCATCTCTAGTGTTCAGCCGCTCAATCAATCCTTGCTTGATCAAGTTTATCATCATCCTTCCTCATCTCAGAATCAGTCATCATTTGTTCAAACATCTTTGCACCCACCTTCTGCCTTGAACACCCAACTTGACTCAGGGTACTCTCGTACCGACCAGATGATTGATAATCTCTCCAATCAAGTTTCCTTACTTGTTCAACAGTTCAGAGCAACACTTCCTCAAACCAACAACCAACTTAGAACTTCATCCAATCCACGTAATCAAGCAATTGTGGAAGATGGATGAGTTGTGGTTCAGAATGTTCAAGGAAGACAAAATGTGAACCAAAGAAATGTTGCTCAGGGTAATATGCAGAACAGAGTTGGTAATACAAATCAGGGGCAAGGAAGGCAACCAAAGTGCTACAACTGTAGTGGTTTGGGCCACATAGCAAGGAACTGCACTCAACCAAAGCGTCCACAGAACTCCGACTACTTCAAAGATAAGATGTTGCTGATGCAAGCACAAGAGAATAGAGTTGTCTTGGATGAAGAAGAGTTATTGTTTCTTGCTGGAGATGAAGGGAACACGTGTGATGCAGATGTGGATGACCAACCTGTTCAGGACTTGGCACTTAATGACCCGAACATCTTCCAAGCTAATGACTGTGATGCCTTCGACTCAGACGTTGATGATGAACCCACTGATCAAACCATCTTCATGGCGAATCTATCTTCTGGAGTCTCATCACTACAAAAATCTAGTCCCTCCAACTCATTTATCATATCTGAGGTACTTAAATTGTTTGATATGTGTAAAAGGGTTGATGAACTGAAGATTCCCAACAAAGTACAACAGACGAATGTTGTTGAGTCAGATGATGTTGAATTGGAAAACAGCAATGTTATCCCAATTGAACAACAAGTGAAACACAACAAAGAATCTGTTGTACCGAGTGGAGCATCTTCCGTTATTAATGATGACAATGATGATAATGTGATGCATGAACAAAAGATTCCTAACAAAGTACAACAAATGAACGCTGTGGAATTAGATACTGCTGATATGGGAAATAGTAATGTTATCCCATATCAACAATATGTGAAACACAACGAAGTGTCTGTTGTACCAAGTAGTGCATCTTCTATTGTAGATGATGTATGTGAGTTGCATGAAAACACCGTGTTTATCCCTGATGACTCTTTGACCACTAGAATTAATATACTTAAAGATCAGGTGACCATATATGAACAACGGGCAAAATTTGAGCTAACCGAAGTGAGCAGAAAATGGATTGGCAAATGCGCACATTCATAATTGAACGTAACTTAAATGAAGAAACATTAAAAAGGGGGTTATATTCTTTACAAAAACAACTTGATCAGTCTGTTAAACAAAAACAGGAGATTCAAGAAAGTGTAATTGCATTGAAACATGATTTCAAAGAAAAAGAAACTAAACTCTTAAATTATTTTTCCAGACTTAAGATGCTAAAAAATAAGCTTGAAAACAAGTTGTACACACAAGGCCAAACCATTCAAACTGCTCAAATGATACAAAATCATAAAAAGTTGTGTGATGAAAATAGTGAAAAGGATGTAGGTGAACCTAAATCAAACTTCCTTAGGAGCGTTAGGGTTGCCCAAACTGCTTTGTATGATGCAAATGTTACGCTTAAACCTGATCATGCCCCTCCTGATGTGTCATCTTTTGAAGAGAGTAATGAGATTGAAGTAATGAATAGAGAGAAATTAGCTGAAAAGATGAAGGATCCCAAGTGCATTAAAAAACATGTCATTATCAAACCACATGATTACTCTGAGGAGAACCGATTAGCAATCTTTGTTCCTCAAACCAAGTTGATACCAGTACAAATATTTTGGTCCATAGACTATGAAAAATTAAAAGCAAAAGCGCTTCAAGATAACACTCCTCCCTTTAGGAAAATAGCTGCTGCAACGGTGTATCCTCCCAATACACCAATGCACTTAGTGCCTTTAGCTCTTCCCACAAAATGTAAAACTCTTATAAGTATCTATGTTCTTTGTCAAATGTTTGCCGATTTTGATAAAACATGTAAAAAGAGAATTACACCAACGGGAATCACTGAAGGGGAAAGGGGATTTGAACAAACAAAAGAGTGCTACTTAACTGAGGTTATACCATTTTTTAAACTCATCAAAGACCATTTTGAGGGCATGCAAAAAACCCTTGAAACTGAATTGAAAGAGATGAAAGAAGTGTTTAAAAATGTGGAAAATGAGGGAAAACAAATTGTAATTGATCTTAAATGCTGTGAAATTGAATGGAAAAATATTCTTATCATGAATGAGAACTTAATTGCTAGATGCATTGCACAAGATGTATTTTATACTGCTACTGACTATGCATTATCTGCTTGTCAATTTCATGAGATGTCTGTTGCATTAAATGTTTTCCAGAATCGTGTTATTGAGCTTGAGGGGGAGAATTTAAAATTGCTTGAAAAAATTCAAAACGATGACCATGATAACATGGACAGGCATTTTTCAAAATTAGAGGTTGATAATCTTAATTTGCAATTAAAGTATCAACGTTTAGAAGAAAGAATTAAAATCTCAAATGCCAAGACATCATCGGATGCTCCTGAATTTGATACATATTTTGAATTAACCAAACGGGATGAAAAAATTCAAGCTCACACTAATACGATTCGAAAGTTGAGGGCCCAAATTGCTCAATTAAAGTCTAACAAGAGTGATGTGACTGACACCCATAAACCATCCTCTTTAGATTCTCAGAATTTTCAGTATCAAAATAGCATTAATAAATTACAACATGATAATGAGTGGTTTCAAGCTGAAAATTCCAATGTTAAACAGCGTTACAAAGAGTTATATGATTCGATCAAAATCACACGTGAGAAAAACAACGAAAAAATAACTTCTTTGTTTAATGAGATTAAGAATCTAAACCTTGAAGTAAGTCTATATGTTTTCGGGGCTCTTTTCTACCTCTTAGTAACTCATGAAGGTAAGGAGCCTTTTGCTTTCTTAAAGCCTAATGCATACTTGTACTAAAATTGGACACCCTATTTTAAGTATATAGCTGAGGATTTTTGAGTATACGGCATGAACACAAAATTTTTTTGTGTGTGTACAGAGTTATCCTACGCTCTTCATTATATTATTTCTACCTTCATTCATTCTATGATATATGTGTTTTCCTTAGATTCTTTTTTCTCATCCTTCTCTATAATACACATCCATGTTGTTGAGGTGTTCGTTTGGGGCGGATATAATTTTTCTTTTCTATAGATACTTCCATTTATCGTTCACCTCACATGATCCCATTTCCGCATACCTTCGCTCAATGTTATCAAATTCCCTACCTATGGTCCGTCCTACTTCAATTTTCGCATACTAAACAAGATCGTTTTCATAGAACACCTCTTAGATTTAAGTTCCCTCAATCATTAGTTAAATGCTAAACCGTTGTCTAATTTAGTGGTGCAAAGCCGCTTGGTCTTATCGCTTAAAAGATCAGTCCCCCACGTTGATCGTCAGGAATAGCCATGGCCATCATACTATACTATGTAACAACAGTGTATGCGATTGGAACCGTGTTGACAGCTCGTTCCCTGCACCGTGTTGGATATGAAGAAGAGTCCATATGAAGTAGTTTCGTAAATGCACCCTCAGGGTGAGCTATGGGAGACTACTAAATGGGTGTTCCATCTTGCTTTAGATGCACCTAGCGGGGGATGGGTGTGTGTTTTCCCTATTTTACATGCATCCAAATTTGTGAATTATACTTAAGGCTAGCAGCTTCTCTATTAAAAACTAGTTCCCCCTTAGAGTAACGCAATGATCAGTGGATTTTGTTGCATGTTTGCATGTGGTAACCCTCCGGACCTATGCTGCCAGCTACTACAAGTGGAGCCCTTTTCATTCTTAGAGTGTCGCTAGGACATAATCCTATTATCTTCCAATTTATCTGCCTAGTTCATGACATATACGCCGCCTTTCCTAATTCCTCTACCTATGACTGTTATCATCCGCTTAATAATTACACCTAATTTTTTGATCGGTAAGGATAACCACCTACACTTATTGTCACACATCCATTGTTGGTGGTTTATCTCACCTATGTTCATAAGCAAGTGTTGTATTGGCAGGACATTCGATTTACAGGAGTTCATGGTACATTTTCCAATGTTAGGTGTTCCCATATAGGCTCAGGGTAAGTCTTCATCCTTCCTTTATTTGCCTTAAAGATGATAGATTTTTTTCCGATCTCGGAACTTGTAGACTCGCATGAGAAACCTACAAGGAATATCACAATACCCATGCCTAGGATATATCCCCATTTTTTAGGCTTTGTTAACGTAGAGAATCAAGCTTGTGATTCCCCGTCATGTGTCTGTGAGCACCGCGCTAATCCCTTTACCCATGTAACATTTGTACGTTGCACCAAGAGGGAAATACCTCAGAACGAACATTTCAATTAATTACTTTCCCTAAGAAGATATATTAATTTATCATATGAATATAGTAAATAGACATTCTCTGGACGTCGACTCATATAAGCAATTCCCTATTTTGTTCTTCTTGTCTTCATCAACCCCAACTCTTTTTCTTCGTGTTGTTAACCTTTTATCTAGTAGCTTCACGCCTAAATCGTGGTGTGCTTTTTAATGACTATGAACCTTTTCCAATTTGGTACTATAGTTAGCTGGCCTTTCATTGATGCTCAATATTCTTTACGTCTTCCACTTTCGGAACTAGAATCATCATCTTCATCGTCACTTAGTTCTTCTTGTTGACATCCTCTTCATAGTCTTCTTGTTCATCCTTGCTCATGTTGTTTTCGGCGTCATTACATTAAAACTAACGCCCTAAAAAAATAATTGAGACCCATTTGATACTCCCTTGTTAGTATCACTTATGTATTTACTTCAAACTAAATAAATTTGTTCTACGATAACCTACTCACATTGGCCTAGGGTTTGCATACATTAAAAGATAAATCTCTCTAGAGCTTAAGTACCTTCATTTGCAGATGACATAATTCCTCTTGGAGGACTCATATTATAGATAAATAGAAACCTTTATTTCCCAACAATGTCATTTGCCGTTCTGACAAAAAAATATTCTTTCAATATTAAACATTATTGATAATAGCTATGTATTATAATGTCACCCTAAAGTAGTTTTCTATTGTTTTCAAAAGTAGTATTTAATCGATTTTATCTTTCTATTTCATCTCCATATCTGTAATAGCTGTTTGATCAGGCAATAATGAGTACAATATTATGTCAACATCTGTCGAGAATTTTTACACTACCCTTAACTATCGACATATTTTGCCCATTATTTTCCATGTAATGAGTATATAATTTTCCATTAATCTCATGCATAGTCGTGAGGTGTCTAGAAAGAAAATAATCATTATCTCGCTCCTTACTATTATTTTTCCAACTACCAATACTCCATATAATGATACGATTTCAAGTTTTAAAATAACAATAAATAATTTTTACATAATTTGTGCTATTGTACACTGTTAGACATACTATCTCTACTTTACTACACCCGTTTGATTATAGCTAGAAGGCGCTTTGAGAGTTGAGGTATCTTGGTGGCAGATTTACGTCCTCTGTAAACGCTTCCCCCTTAATTCAAAAGAGCTCGATTGTTTATGCTCCAGAATAGTAGAAACATGGTCCTAATTCAAACCTTTATGTTTTCAGCCATAGACTTGCAAATTATACTTCCGCATAGAAAAGTAGACTAACGATATCAAAACCCAAGTATAATACTAAGATGAACCAATCGCTAACCCAAATTGATAGAAGTATAAGTAATGAAGTAAAAGATGATAGAAGTTGATGAAAAAAATGGCCACTCCTTTCTTTTATTCTTAAATAGTAAGAGCATCAATAAGGATCCTCACAAGTCATAGTCAGTGAAGCGGAGTTCCGAGCTATGAATCTCCCTCTTCGTCCTACTCACTCCCCGAGCAACCTAACTCGGGAAGTTTTCTTCACTATGTCAACAAGCTCCCTTATGCGCGCCAGGGAAGCAGAAAATTGACAGAACTTTTGCTTACACCAGCTTAACGCACACACTAAAGTCAATGGTACGGGTCTAAATAGCTAGGCAGACATTCAGCGAACCAATACACGACAACTAAACACCATGGACTGATTTCCACCCAAGAGTTGAGGCACCAAACCACAAATAGATTGAACAATAAGCTTCCCCTTGAAATAATATACTTCCGTCACTACTTCTTCACCAACAATACCTATTCTTCACTTCTATAGCAATCCAGAGGAATACTACTCCATGTGTAGCACTACTGTTTGAACTCAACCCTATGGATGAAGATTACACACACCTACTACCCAACCTATTCTATATCACAAATAACACTCTAGAAGTTAACTGTTATAGAGATATGTTGCACATCGAAGACTTTACACAAGAGCTATAAACACAAATATACCACCATCCAAGATTATCAATACTTCTTAAACTTGAAGGTTGAAGGATATTCTTCTCTTGCACTTTGGATGATGGTGATGATGGAGGGATTGAATCAAGGATATAAAGTAATCTAATGATCAAAGGGTTTTGGAAGATGTTTATGAGAGATTTAGAGATCTGAAAATTTTCGTGGCAGAGGTGAGGTAAAAATACAAAGATTAAGGTGGTATTTATAGAGGAAATCTGACAAAAATCTGACCACGAGCAGGCCGGTCCCTTAATTCATGGCCGTCCCCTTAAATTAAGGGGGGCCCGCCCCATTATAATTAAAGGGGGCCGGCCTACTGTAACGGCCAGAATTTTTATTTGTCCTCTTGTGGGGAAGTTTATTTGGTGAAAAGTTAAACTGATTTTGGTTAAAATTTGAATTCATATATTTAGTATGATTAAAACATTTTTTTATTACCAAAATTTTCAATTATATAATATGTTTATATAGATTAAATAAACTTGGTATTAATTAAAATTAAAATACCCCTTTGATCATGAGAATGTATTAAGCCACTTGTTATCCATACCTTTGAAGTGATTAAGTTGGGATATAATGATATAAACTAGCTTATACTTGTTTAACATAATAATCTTACGTTTAATGATTTTTCCATTTGTGTCATCGAAAACGTAGAGATATCGAAAATATAAATAACCGTTTTTTAACGCATTATTTATAGTCACA
>LBNU01033678.1:0-15781 GCA_014162995.1 Artemisia annua
AATGGGGTTTTTGGGTTCTCGATAGAGTGCCAAAAATACGTTTTTTCTTTTGTGAAAAAGCAAGCCTAAAACGAGTTTTTAATCCAAGATTCTTGTACAACTAGCATTAAAATGATGAAATCTTAATGAAAGTTGCAAACTTGAACTTTTTAACAAAAATTTCAAAAATTTCGATAAAAAGTACAAGTTCTATCCGAATCTAAAAAACCCAAAAATTTTGAAACTTTGTTGTTTGTTTTGATTCTTAACACAAGTTTGTAATCAAAGATGTGATAAAAACACAAAAGAAGCAAGAAAGTTGAAAACTTTTGAATTTTAACGAGATAAAAAACGAGTTATAGGTTCGTATATCACAAAAATAATAAGCTACACCTTCTTCTAGCGATTGATACCACTTGTTAGGTCACCATATTAGTAAACACAAGTATTCAAATGAGATAAATGAGATGAGAAATAGACTTGGTTGATTAAGATCAATATGAAAGATGAAAGAACAAGAGTTTCCTTAAGATATGAAAATAACCAACATTTTACAATGATGAGTTGATGTCCTATTTATAGGAAAAGAGTAGGGCAACATTCCCTTCTTCCCTATCTCTCTATGTCGTGGGCTTTAAGGCCCATTGGACATCTTATTAGACTTAAACATAAACCATACGAGTAACTAAATAACGTAGCTAATTATGATAATTCTAGCAACCTATTACATTGACTGAAATGACCGAGACTTGACTGAATAGTTGAAAACTATGATCCTAACAAATACTCACGAATACTTTTAGAGAAAAAGCTAAAGTTCGATATTAGCTATATTAGGGTTGTTTGTGAATCTGTATAATTAGCAGGTTCAAAGTTTGGTTAATATAAAGTGTTGAAGTTGTTATAATTCTTCTTAGCTTTGTTAATTAATTCTGCATACTTAATAGAGTAATTCAGTGTTTCATCATTAGTAGTTTAGGATTTATCCAAGACTGCTAAACCCTAGACAAGCTATAATAAAGTAGTTTGGTCAGAGTATAACGATCCAACATTGTCCAATTTACTTTTTATTGCTTTATATTGCAAATTTTCATCTTTAAGCTACTTTATTGTTCCTATAAGCTCATACAAGCTCTTATAGCTTGGTATGAGCTTTTACTTTCACTAAAATTGTTTTCTGTATCTTCTTCTTTAAGTTTTCAAAAAAATCTCAAAAATACAAAAAAATTGCATTTCAAGCTTTTAGCTTTTCCGACTGTTTTTTATTAGTTTAAAACTGCTTTTTTAGTTATAATATAGCTCACTTATCATTTATTTTTCAAAACTTAGCTTTAAAATCATTTTCTCTTTCAAAATTTTCTAACATTTAACTCATAAAGGGGTGTTTGGCATAGGAGTTATTTTGGTCCAAATTTGATTTCAACACAAAGCCGGAATCTGCATCATCTTTTAAATATTTTTAGTTGTAGGATCCTTCATTTTCAGATTGTTTCAAAAGCTTTCAATTAGTTTTCCAAAAAAATTTGCTTGAAACTGTTTTTCATTAATAGTTAGGGTAGAAATTAGTTTAGGCCTATTTAGTTGATAATTTTTGCTTCAAATTAGTTAATACAGGTTAGTGCATCTTAGTAAATACCTGGTATCATAATTTTTAGTCAAACATTGCCATTTAGACCCATTTTCAACCCATTTTGCAAAAATTCTGCACAAAAAAAAGAGCCCAAACAGTAATTAGTTTTTGATTATTCATTTCTTCGTTATAAGCCCTTTTTACCTGAAATTTTTTTTAGGTAAAAGGGACGATACCTCGGCAAATATATTAAACCACAAAAACTATACAAAAACTACTAACTATGGACAAGCCCATAGTAGTTATATATCCGAGACCTTCCCAAAACATGCTTTGGGAATAAAACAAGAAAGGATAACATACTACAACCTCTAACATTATGACATACTAAAATACCACTACAAAAATATAACCACCAGGGAATATCCATAATCTTCACCAACACGTCCAATACCAAATCAAAGAGAAACAACATGGAGCATTTCACTAAACAAGATTGTCTCCTTAAAAAACCTTCCCGTGTAAAACGCATCGGGACAAACCATGGGTAAGGAAAAAGAGCACAACTCTCATTTAGGACTCCTACCAATATAGTAATATTGGCCTTCAAATTTTCAAAACACCATATAAAACATAACTGGCATGATAAAGAATCCATAAACCAACTCACAGACCCCACAATCATCACCATCACACGCCAAATATAGTGCTCCACAAGACTGACCACCAACATACTCACTTTAACCCAAAGGACTATAAGCCCAAACTGAAAATCATAGGTAGGAGACCAAAAACAATTGCCTAACTTCAAAATCAGCATATACTTCCAACACACCACCAACATAAACCAATTCAAACTCCCCTTCTTATCCCGGGAAAACCATGAAATATCAACAGTCTCTAAGCCAGGAGAACACAATAACAATACCACCAAAATACACATAAAAAGAATGCACATAACTGGTCCTAATAGTCCAACTCCATATCCTAAATATCCAAACACCATCTGTGCTAGGCACACACCATGTCAGATACTCAGTTAAGAAGTGGAACTCTAAGGACTCTACCATTAGCAAAGAGAACAAAAATTTTCAAATGTCATCTAAGCTAGGCTTACACCACATAGGAAAATTTTGTAAAAATAAGATACTAAGGCTAATGGTAGAGAAATAAACCTGAATAAACCTCTTTCTGCCCAAAAGCCATTTAGCATAGAAATAAATACCACCATACATGCTGATAACAAGCATACACCTAACCATTAAGTACTTATACCCATAATACTTAACCTACATCCAAAGAAAAAAATCATGGATTGGTCCTACCATCAGAAAACGTGATTTTCCTCTTACCAATACCTCTGTTCACATGAAACTTCCATTTAATAGCAGCATCCAAAACTTGTTCAGAGTAGTTAATGTTAAGACCCATAATCCTGAGTCTAACAGTGTCTTTAATCAACCTGTAAATATCCTCCAAACTTTTACTTTTATTTTGAAATTTTTTGAGATTTCTCTCTTGCAACACATAATAAATGGAAGCACCAATAAGTAATCTTTGAAGCACACTCCAAATAGACTTATTAAAAGGCCTCATCAACATAAAGTTAAGAATATTAGACCATTTATCTGGTGCAAGATCCAATTTCACCAACTTCTTAAATCTGCTCCAGATTCTAAATGTGAACTCACACTCAAAGAACAAGTGATCATGACTATCAGGAACCTTCTTGCAGGACACACATTTCAAACTATCACTCGTCTCCTAAACACCCATTTTATCATGGGTTTTAAGCCTGCCATGGATAGCAAGCCACACAATAAAAGAATGTCTAGGAATGCATTGGCTATACCAAATTAGACTAGCCCAAGGAACCATATTGCTGCAATTTCTAATATCGTTCCACACAACAGATACAGAAAACTCAGTATGTCTACCCAAATTAGTTCTCCAGAGCACCTTATCATCCTTATTATCACATAAAACAGGAGGCACAAGATTAAGAAATTCATCAAACTCACCAGTAAAAGACTTAGGCCACTTCCACTTTCCCTTATCAATCATTTTAGCCATAGAAGAATTCAAAGAAAGACCAGCTTGATAAATTTTTCTCTTAGAAATGAAACTGATCAAAGGAAAAATAGGACTCCAATTATCAAACCAAAGAGAAGTACTAGAACCATTACCAATCTTGTGGACAAAATGGTCTCTCATCATCCCTCTCATTCTGAGAATCCTTCTCCAGCTCCAAGAAGCCTCTTGTTTTTCATGAATATCCCAGAAATTCCTACCCTTTAGCTTATATTTTTGGATCCATCTAACCCATAAGGAATTTTTACAAGAGATCAAATTCCATATGTGTTTTGATACCAAAGCAACATTCCAATCATCAAGAGATTTAATACCCAGACCCCCTTCCACCTTAGGCTTGCACACATCACTCCATTTAATCTTGGCTTTACCCTTTTTGAACACCCCAAAATTCCAAAGGAAGTCTCTCATAAGTCTCTCCACTTCATTAGCAATATAAATAGGAAGAATGAACATCGAGAACCAGTTAATCTGCATAGAACTGACAACTGATAAGATCAATTGAAGCCTTCCCGCAAACGATAGGGATTTATTCTTCCATTCCAAAATTCTGCTTCTAGCTCTCTCAATTAAGGGCTGACAATCATTACAATAGAGTCTCTTAGAGATTAACAGAACCCCTAGGTATTTAACTGGAAGAGTACCCACATTCAACGGCATAACTTGAAGAATTCTGGCTTTAGTAGCTTCTTTCACATTACCAAAGAACACCAAACTTTTATGAAAACTAGGGAAAAGACCTGAAGCCTCTCCAAACTCATCTAGAGCCTTTTTCAAGACGGAAACAGATTTACTATCCCCATTACAGAATAATAAAATGTCATCAACAAAACACAAATTGGTGATTTTAGGATCTTTGCACTGCCAATGATATCTAAATTCAGAACTATAATGTATGTTCCTTTTAATCATGAGGTTCAACACCTCCATAACAAGCGTGAACAGATATGGGGACAGAGGATCACCATGTCTCAACCCCCATTTACCCTTGAAAAAGCCATGCATATCACCATTGACATTAATGGAAAAGTTAGTGGATGAGACACACTCCATTATCCATTTAATCATTGTCTTATGAAAACCAAAATTAGTAAGACAGCTTTTCCAAAAACCTCCATTCAACATAATCATAAGCTTTATTAATATCCACTTTAAAAGCATACTTAGGGGGACCTATACTCCTGTGATACCGTCTCATAAGCTCTTGAGCAAGGAGAATATTATCACTAATATTTCTATTAGGAATAAAAGCACATTGAACCTGATTAACTAAATCCTCAAGGCAACATTTAATCCTCTTAACAATGATTTTACTAATGATCTTATACACCACATTGCAGCAAGCAATGGGTCTATAATCAGAAACCAGTCTAGGAGTTTTGATTTTAGGAATCAAAGAGATAATAGTAGCATTTACCTCTTTAAGTAGCTTGCCAGATTTGAAAAACTCCTTAACCGCCATGCAAACATCACCACCAGTAGTACTCCAAGTGGTCTTGAAAAAATGAGAAGAAAAGCCATCAGGACCTGGGGCTTTATTACTATCAATATCAAACAAAGTAGCTTTAATCTCATCATCAGAGATGTCTCTAATCATGTAAGCCGCATCAGAAGGGGAAAGCTTGTTGAGGAAGAGCTCATCAGGACTTTCAATGCATTTGACCAAAGAAAATCTCCCATACACATTATGAAAGTAGGAAACAAACTGCTCACCCACCTCACTGCCATGATAAGTTACACCCGTCAAGTCTTCAACAACAGAAATCTTACCTTTGTTAAGTTTACCCTTAACCTCATTGTGGAAGTACTTGGAATTCCTATCACCCTCATTAAGCCAAGCAGTTTTAGACTTCTGTTTAAGGAACGACTCTTCATCCTTAAGCGCAATCTTATAAGCCTTCAAACAATCAATTTCAGCCTCCCTAAGATCTTTGGAATGAGGATTAGCCACCATTGAAGTTTGAATATCTGCTAGCTTCTTCCTGAGATTCACTACATTCTCAAAAATGTTCCCATGTATAAAATTCAACTTTCTCAACGGTTTCTTTAATCTCTTAAGCTTAGAAACCAACGAATACATAGCATAAACCTCAACCTCTTGATCCCAAACCCCTTTGACAGAATCCTAAAACTCTCCTTGTTAGAAAGATGGTTGTAGAACTTAAAAGGTTTAGGCTTAACTTTCAAAACATCTGGAATAGTAAAAGAAGCTGGACTGTGATCAGAAGTCATGAACGGAAGAAACTGGGCATGAGAATTTGGAAATGCAAAAATAAAACACAGATTTCCCATAACTTTGTCAAGCTTTTTAAGAAGCCCACCAGAGACACCAGGCCTCTTATTCTAAGTAAAACTAAGCCCACTCATGGCTATGTCCTCCATATCAATACTCGCCATACACTCTCTAAAATCATTCATAGAAGTAGTAACTTTAGAACCACCGAAAGACTTCTCAGCTGGATCTAACGTAGAATTAAAATCCCTAAGAATAACCCATGGAGAGTCTTTCACCGATTTACTGTAATTCTGAAGAGACTCCAAAGATTCCTTCTCTCTACCGTGTGATTATGGGCATAAATAAAAGAGCAATGAAATTTTAAGACACTATCAAAGGATTCAATAAAAGAATGCATAACCTGAGGATTTTGGTCAAGCACCATTAGATTAATCGAATTAGGATTCCACCCTATAACAATTCTAGTACCACCCGAACAACAAGCATTATTAGAAACCCAATCCCAATTACCCAACACCTTCCTACAAATATACGCCAACTTGTTCTTCTTAACATGAGTTTCCAGAAGCCCACAAAGACTATAATTATCTTCCCTAAGCAATTCAATTACCTGATCTTGGTTAGTAGTGTTGCACAGACCCCTGACATTCCATGAGAAAGCTTTAAACACCATCAGAAACATTAGAAGAAAGAGCTGCATTATTACCATTGTTACCAGCAGCCACAACCTCATACTCAGGTTTCATACCATTAGCAATGCCCTCAAAGTCAGATTCCACATCATCATCTTCATAAGAGGGATCCAACTGGAATTGATGACAATTTTTATAGAAATAGTCCATTTGATGTATACTCCATTCAAGCCTAACAGCTTTAGATGGATATATTCCAGCCTCCATAAGCACATCCACTTCCTCTTTGAGAGCAGGCCATACCTTGGAGTAGAATTCTTCTTGAGTATTAACATCTTTCACCTCATTACACTGTTCCATATCCAGATCATCAAGAACTTGATAAGCATTACTAATCGGGATAGATTCATTAGACACCTCACCAGAAGTACCTTTAGCACCTGAACCCCTTACAAGAATTTTAGGCATAAAATTTGGATCTCTCTAAGCTTTTGCAGAGAATTAGTATCAGCGTTAGAAACAGCATCAGGCTTAATATTCTTCTTTATAGAGGATTGAACAGCTTTAGGTTTATAATTAGAGTTAGGATTAGACACCCCACTCTTAGCAAATTTTGTATTCACCTCAGCAGTGCTCTTTGAGTTAGCCGGTTTCTTACCCTGATTAACACCATTGCTCTGTCCCAAAAAATTACTCCTTCCATTCCCATCTGCACCACCAGATTGCTTATAATAAGTATTATTTAGAAAAAACCCTTGCTTATTACCATTTTGCATATGCCTATGTTGCACATTACTATCAGCCTTAGAAGAGACACCAATATGTTTATTATTCTTACCAACAGTTACAAACCCATCTCTATCCACTCCAACCTTACTCTCCTTCATCTGCGTATCACCAGATATCCCATCACTAACCTTCGCAGGCTTAGCCACGTCTACTTCCACAGTTTTGGGTCTCACACTACAAGCTAACGTAGAGTGACCAAAAGTCCCACAATGAGTACAAAGGGGTGGTTTCCATTGATATTTGACCTCCAATTTACCAATTTTGGCAGGCCTATTACCCAAAGAAGGATATTCAATTTCCAAAACATTTGGTAAACCTTCATTAGCAGACACCTCCACAAGAACTCTCGCAAAGTCCAACACCCCCGCCTTCTTAAGACATCTATCTTTAGTCATCTTATCCATTAACATGGGCCTTCCAACACCACTCATAATCTTACCAATCACATTCCCGTTACATAACTCCGAAGGTATATTGTAAATGCACACCCAAATAGGAATGGATGTAGGCTCAGTTTTATCCAACCATATGCCAGTTTCCCAAATATTAAGGACAATCGGAACATTCTGGACCATCCACATTCCACTGTCAAGAACGGTTTTCATGCAATTTTCGCTTTTAGACTTGAAATAGAAAATTCCAGAACTAGTCTTAGTAATATCTTTGATGTGCTCACGGTGTGTACAAGTTTTAAAAATTTATAAAAACGCTTATCCGATTAACTATTAACACATACGAGCAAGTATACTCGTCCGTTTTAGTAAAGGTGGGTAATTTGAGAACGTCCCAAGGGATTTTTGGTGATTAAAGTATTATAAACTAGTTTGTATTAAAAAGGGTTGTCAATCCTAATTATCGAAAATTCAAGTATTCAAGAAACAATATTAACTAAAACATATACTTGTGTGAAATGCTACAATCAATCATTTGGAGTACTCATGTTAAGCTTGGTGTAAACTTGTTATGATGCACAACTTTTATATGAATGATTAACAATCAATGGTGTTTATCATGTTAAACCATTACTAGAATTCAATCATCTAGTAACTTCCTTTCGGCCTAAGATAACTAGAATAATAACTCCATTAACACAATGTTGTTCAAAAGCAATTCTTTACTTATGAATTCCTACGAATCCTTTCGGCCTTATTTCGTGATGAAATCTTCTCAAATCCATTTTAAATAGTAAACATGATGCTTGTCACACATCATATCCCATACTAATTCGTGCACTAACTTTTTGGAATAAAAACATTAAGAAAACCCTTTCGGCCAATATTTCCCAAAGATGTTTTTATCAACAAATTAAGCAATATTAGATATTATCCCAACAAACTCATAAATTAAGAAGAGTTTTCATGCATCACCTTTTTAAAGAAAAGAATACTCCATGACTAATTACATCATTCACACAAGTATATACCAAATTAATCCATATCAATTATATTAACACACAAGTAGTAAACAAAACATTCATTAAACTCAAAGTAACAATAATTCATTGTGAATAAACAAGATATACCTAGCTTGAGAATTACAAGAACTAGAATTGTGGAACTATAGCAACCACACTCCTCCAAACGACTACTAAGACAAAAGAAACCGCAACACCACACTCGAACCAAACTCTTGAGACTTTAACTCAAAGTTTCCTGGACGTTTACAACAGTAAAGTAACCTTTTGGGCAAATAGTAAGAACTTTTGTGCAAGCCTTACTTAGATTATAGATTGGTATTTTGTATCCACCCTTGGATACTAATTTATAGCCTCTAAGACACTTATTCTCCAAGGTAAAACGTCATCCAGGAGTTATGTGCTAGAAATGATCAGCCACCAATGATAATGAGGAGTAAATTCGCCATTAAATGAACTTTTGTAACTGCAGTAACATTCCAACCGATCGGTCATGATTCCAACCGATCGATTGGATCTTCTGACCTCATCCACCCGTTCCGGTTGCGTGTTCCAACCGAACAAATGGATGGAACACGTAACCAACTTTTTGACTTTTCTTTACTTTTCTTTGTCGCATGTTTTCTCCTTTATCTTGATGTTGATTCCTTCCATAGAACTTGATATTATCTTGACATATGAACGTGGAAATCTTGAATCTATCAAATCCTTGAGTCCTTGTGTGATTCTTCACTCGTTTCCTTCTTAAAAATCTCCAATTGCGCTTATTCACTTCATTTCTTCATCTTTTCATCACTTTTTCCTGTTTTTGGCTAGATTTGCTTGTACAAACACCTCTCCATGATTAAGTAACAAATACGTACAAATATGGCCAAATATAATACATAAAACGCACCTAAAAACATGTTTAATTTACGTGTTATCAATCTTCAATTCCATGAACTCTCCACATCGTCATAAGATTATCTCTAACCACCCTATAATCCATAGACGTCCCAACAAAATACCCGTACAATTGCAAAGCATAGGCCTGTCCCCCTTTATAAACTTCCTCAGCCATAAACTGAATTCTCTTATTACCATATCCCCCTTAGAAACAACATTAGGAGAGTATTCCATTTTCAATGCCATTTCCTCACTACCCTGTTTCAACTTCTCCGCAAATCTATCAACATCCGCTGTGTATTGGTTTGATAGAACAGGCTTTCCAATACCATTAAAACCACTTGTTTTCCACACACTACCCAAATGACTCATAGGCATTTTCACAAAAGGGTTATTCAGATCATTCTTACCAAATTGAACAATGAACATAGGACCAGACGGTTTATTAAGAATACCCTTACTCATATCATTTCTCCCAAACTCAAATCCGCTACCAACCTTATCACAGGCAATACCATCCAAGCCCTTAGATAAAACAACACCAGTACTAACAACATCTTCCATACTAGTATGTTCATTCCACTTACTTGAACCTGCCTCACCCTTCCCATTCTCTGTCTTAGCACCAGTAATGCCAACTCTACTACCAGTCTATTCACCCACAGTATTACCTACATCACCCATACTGGAGTTAACAGGACCAGTTTCAAGTCCACTACTCTTAGCCACATGATCCCTTAAATTGCTATCTAAAGGCCTCTTATCTAAAGGAAGCTTGATAAAAAAACCATAATTCCCATTAGTCTTAACATAAGAGTCAACAGACTTATGGGAACTATCAGCAACACTATTACTACCAATGGCAAACTTAAGATTAGACTCAATAGCACCAGATTTCAAATTACTTAAGACCTTAATATCATCATCAACATGTGACAACTCGTAAATTCAGGTCTTTTTCCAATCTTTTCAAATTTACTATTTACAAGTTACTATTCATCATTTACTATTCACCAATCACTATTCATCATTTCACACCAAGGTAATTTGATTGGTAACCACTCATTGCTCAGTCATGATTCATGTTTCTTACCATAAGCTTGTACAAGTATCAAAACAACAAAACAAAACATCAAAGAGGTCTTTTATTTGGGTTTAAGGTGAAGGATACCGGCTTATGTTCAAATATCTCATACAAAAACATAATTCATCGCTGGCGCGTAATTTTAATAAGTAATAACGGATGGTCACTAAATTAAACCTTGGATCGCTGGCGCGTCATTCGCATAACGGATGGTCACCAAAACATTATCTAGATCGCTCGCGCGTCATTCCATTACCAAAAATACGGATGGTCACTAAAATATTCATGCACTAAATATTTTCACAAAGCCAAGACTTAATTCGAATACTCAAAGGTTAACAATGAATTAGGTAATTTGGTAAGATTTAGAATGAGACATGGGAGAGTTTCTACAAAATGAAAAATAAAAACCAAGTTCAATTTTCGTTCCCCAAATCTTTATACCACAAATGATTATTCTCCTAACTCCATCGATTGTTACTCCGCACTTCATACACTTTTTATTCCTCTTATTAGCTTCATTGGCTAATTGATACTTTACATACTATAGCTCATTGGCTATTTTTTTATTATTTTTTTTATTTTTTATTTTTTTTAAACTTAAAACATTCGTCACCCCCATACTTCGGATGAGCATACGCTACAAAAAATACAAATAAGAGTAGCGATCTCCTTCTTTGTTGAAACAACATATACACATATCAAAATGTGGTCAACGGCATAATCATTAAAAAATAAAGATTTTTTGAACTTCAAATGAACTTGATTTAGGTAAGGCTAAGGTGTAAAGTGTAAAATATTTTTGTATTTTTTGGATTTAATCAAAAGAAAAGATAGGCTCAGACGGTGTAACTAGGGGTATCTAGCGTTAAAGATAAACGCTAACAAATGGGTTCCAAATACGAAGAACAAACTAATCGATGTGATTAGCAAAAATATTAAAAGGATGGCCATTTGGTGTAAATCCTAAGTTGCCTCTTATCATTTGAATATGTTTTATCACCCGAAAGTGATTTTAACAGTAATGCACAACAAGTACGAGTTCTAGAATTAACACAATCACCGGCACACTCATAGCAAAATATATAGCATAAGAAATGCTTTATACAAAAAGGCTTAAATCCTCACAATTTAAGGTGAAAACTCTAACATGTACTAGTAAATGTTATCAATTCCGAAATGAATTTGCTCTAATACTTGATTAAGCTCCAAAAATTTTCAAATACCCTTATTTTAACCATTCAAACAATCTTATTTTTTTATGCGTTAAAACAACTAGATTTTCAAGGCCGAACGAATTCTAGTTACTTGAATTCACAACTAATCCTAAAAATTAAAAATAAACCTATTTTTCCTATTTTCTTCCCTCCCCGATACTTAAGTTTTGCATTGTCCTCAATGTAATAAAAATAACTTCAAAGTAAAAGAAATGGGAAAAATTTAGTAAAATAGAAACTACTGGGGTGAAAATACGCGATATGCATATTTGATCACAACTAAGAAAATGAGTTCTCCGACTCCAAATATTGATCATCCATAAGCTTCCGTAATATCACCCCTGCAAAAACTGCAAAAATATACCAAACCAAACAAACAAAAACAAAAACAAAAGTACTAAAAACAAACCAAATGTTATCATAGTACGTTATTAATCCTAAAAGAAAGAGATATAGAAAGAAATAGAAATTATTCAACACACATAAACTTTGCTAATCAACCATCCCAAACTGTAATTGGTTTCACATCCAAAATTTCTGGAAGCCCCAATAGTTTCCCGTTCCTGTTCTCACGTAAATGTTTGAACCTTGTGATGTCAATGCTCATTGGTATAACTGGCTCACTAAAATTCTTCATTTCAATTTCGTTAAATAGCCCAAGACTTCTAGCTATTCGCGAAATAAAATGTCCCCCGGAAAGATAATTCTTTGTTCCCACTATTGAACGTCGGTGTAAATGCTCCACAATAACCCAAGCCGCGTTCAAATGTTGAAGATAACGTTTCTCTTCCAGTGCATGCAACACCCATAAATCTTCTTCGTAAACGAATTCTACGTTAGAAGTTCTATGTAATATTGATTGTACTAAGATCCTGTGAAGTACTTGTAACAATGGTGTCTTAATTGATGACACCTTACTCTCTCCGTATTCTAACTTATCCTCCGTACTAATTCGTTTCCAATATCCATGCGCATCAAAATTGTTTCTGTTTCTTACCCCAGTTATGACCAAAAATTTGAAGTCCTTGTTACTCAAGTCCGTATCGGAATATAACCCTAATAAATTCCCAAGTTCGAATAATGTTACCTCATATTTCTTTCCTCCTAAACGAAAATTGAGAAATTTATTAGTTGTCACTCCCACATCAGTAATCTTTTCCTTCAATCGCATAGAACACAGAAATTCCAAACACCATTCTTTATATATCGGTTCTCTAATATTAAATGCTCTCGTCCATATATCCGACGTCAAAATTTTCTTATCCCATATCATCCTTATGATCAATAGATCTTCCAAGAACTAGTCGCATCCTAATTCTTTCATCACATTCCAATTCATCACTCTTGGTGAATGAATCACACGACCACTAATTTTTAGAAGAGTGTTATTAAACAATTTCCTAACTTCAGCTTCCTCTCCTTTCCACAAAAGATTCGGATGACACTACGGGATTGGCATCAACTCTCTTTTCCTTAATCCATCTCTAGTTCTTTTTGCTATGCTCGAACTTCCTACAATGTAGCTCTGAAAATTACAAATTAATGTTAGTATAAGAGTATAAGAGCCAATGCTACACAAATTATAAGTCAAAAAGTCAAAACGCAAAAATCTTAAAATAGTTAACGAGGCATCCATCCGATCGGATGGATCCCCATGTCACGTCTATCCGATCGGTTGCCCCTCGCAACCGGATCGGATAGATTTTCTTCCAAAAGTCCAAAACTTAGATTTTACGCGTCTTTTCACTTCCAATCCATTCCTACTTCATGCTAACCTGTTTTTGATCATCCATGGTGGTTTCTAATCATCCAAATCATCCTAATAACGATCCATTACATCTCCAAACACTCCCTTAATCAAACGTAAGAACATGCAAGAACACTATCTAGTCAATCCTTCCAATTAGTGTTCTAATCAACAATGCACTATCCTAACATCACTAAATAACAAGTATAAAACATCTAGGAATCATCAATTGCAAGCAAAACTCGTTCTAAAATAAGAACCCAATTCAATTCGATTTTCAATTAATTAATTGTTCCTCAAGACTTAATCAATCAATCTAATTCTTTTTTCAATGACTTCCACTATCAATTACCCACTTATCCTCAAAAGATTATATCTTAATTCGAACTATATCAAAAATACCCAAATCTTGACCTAATTCAAATAATTCGAATTAAAACTTAATAAAAGCAAATTGATGATGTTACTTACTTGTTTTGGAGCCATGTATGATATCCTAACACTCCTGCAACTCCTACTCAACTTAATGTGGTTGAATTTCTAGAACCAATTTGGTGGTTTAGTGTATGTGTGTGGGTTTCTTGTGTTTTTTTTGAAAAGTTTGGTTTATATATTCAATTCATCCGTTCAGCTTTTAATCCATCCGTTTTGGATTGAATTTTTGCAAAACTTGATTTTTTCAAAACCTCAACACTTAGTTTACTTGATACAAGAAACTATATGTTTACTTTTAACTAAAACCATTTTTGTATGTAAATTTTCCACCACACTACCAAAATTGGTCTATAACTTCTAAAACTAACTAACTCAACTAAAAACTTAAAACTCATACTCTTAATAAGACATAAAACATAACATGAAACTTCAAACCTAAAAAGATAAATAGATAAATAACTAGACAGATAGATAGATAGATAGATAGATAGATAGTTAACGTTAACCATAAAGCTTAAAATGAAAATGCATAAAAGAAAAATCAAACAAACTAGCACAAGAAGTGCTTTATTCTTGCAACTTGCTCCTCTTTGCTCCTTTAGCCTTGAAAATACTCATTCCTTAGAATGTCTTCACTTTGGTACTTTCCGGATATCTTCCAGTTTGTCTTTTGTGTTTTGAACCTTCTTGCAAAGTTTCTCCTGCTTAGGCATACAATATCAAATTTGACATGCCACTCTCCATCACCTTTGTAACACCCCAACCCGACAAGGGTAGAAGTGCTACATTACGGTGACATATCAAAGCATATACAGACATACAACATAAGTAATACAAAAGAATTCCAAAGATTACAAAGGAAAATAATCTGAAATACACGGTTACAAAAGAGGATAACAATGAAATGCTACATCTGAAACATAAATCTCTTCTAGTCATCTCTAATCCAGAATATAGCTATCAAGGTGAAGTCCACTAAGTCCAATGACTCTCCACTCATAACCCGACTTCCTTCTAAAAACCTGCCGCGGGAGAAAGAAAACGCGGCTGAGCTTAAAAAGCTCAGTGAACAGATATAACAACAAAGCAATATGAAACAGAAAAGAAAGACAGAATATGTTGCATTGGATAAGTATCAGAAAGGTGTAACATGGTTAGAATATGAAGGTAAAGTTAAATAAGGTAGAAATAAACGTAGAGGTTAAGTGTAACAGTAAATGTAAGGATCTAATATAAGGTTAATGTAAAGTAAATATAAAGGTACAATAAAGTTTAAGTTTAGGTTTCATATTCAGTATTTCAACCACAGTGCCCAGAAAAGATCAGTATGATATAATCAGGTAGCAGCCTCATAATGCATTCAAGAGGGGAGCCTCAGAATAACAGATGTAAGACAGAGGGGTTGACCTCCATGATTGTGAAGGACGTGTATTGCACAAACAGCCTGCATTCACCAGATAACAGATAATTAATTTAACAGATATTCAGATAACAGATATACTAGACCTAGTGGATGCATCCATTCGCCCCTCACCCATTCACTGTGCAGGACCATAACCAAAGGGACGGTGTGAGAAATCCCACCCACAACATGAGTCATGTCACACTGGTGCATCAATGACAATGGACATGGAAACCCCAATGCTAGTGATACCACGGGTTTCATACTGAAATGGGTCAATGTTTAAATTTACAAAAGTTC
>LBNU01033678.1:27567-41990 GCA_014162995.1 Artemisia annua
AGACTTTACTTCAACCTGTTCAGCTCTCCTAGACTTCAAAGCCTCAAGTACCTTATGTTCAGCTAACAATCTAGCCTTTTCATCTAACCAAGCTCATTAGAATCACCCATAGCAAGCTCCAAAGCATAATCCCTATCAGCATCTTCTAGTTTATCTTTAGGCCAAAACTCTTTAGGAACTTTCTTGTACTCATTATCATCATCACTTGAATCAGATACATCTTCTTCAACAAGCTTTGCTTTACCTTTATCAGAACTAGAAACCACAGATTTTTCCTTTGGTGCTATTGGTGTAGGTTCTCTGATAGATACACCTTTTGTGGGTAACATGGATACATGAATTGGTTGGGATAAAGATATAGGTTGAGATGGTGTAATGTTTATTGGCTCAATTTGAAGTGGTTGAGATGTTTGTTCAATTTGGAATTTCTCTTGAAGCATTAACAAGGTCTCAGCAACAGAGTTATCACCAGAGCCTGAACCAGCAGCAGAGATTTCAACAGCAGTAGACTCTTGAGCAGTAGAGTCCTTAACTTGTATTGCTTTATCTAGAACTGCTTCTTGATCATTCATATCAACTACCACATAACTATCCAAATTATCACCACTATCATCTCCTTTTGCCTCCCCTGAAACCAAACCAGTACCTTCTATAATCATCTCTGCTTCAACACTGGGCTCAAAAACAGTAGCAGTAGTCTCCTTCTCAGCAGTAGTGTCAGCAGCACTGTCTATTTCCATAGCAGCAGTGTTAACAGCAGCAGTGTCAAGAACTTGAGCAGCAGAGACTTGACCATCATTAACAACTTCCTCCCCTGAAACTGAGCTTTTCCTCCCCTGTTTGGAAGCATCCTCTTCCAAAGCAGCAGTGTTGGTTGAAGAAAGTTGTTTCTGCATATCATCCATTTGTTGCTTCATGGATTTGATCAATTCCCCTTGAGCAGCAGTGAGAGCCTCAAGAGCAGTAACCTTGGATTCCAAGTCATGACACTTGGTTTCCAAGTTGGTACAAGTTTTCCTCAATTCCTCAATTTGTTTCATACTAGTCTCATCACTTCGACCTGTGTGACCTGGTCCGAGAGGTGAATCATTGACATTGACATTTTGTACAGTTGGATTAGCCATCAATTCATTAGTTTCAAGTCTGTCCTCCTCACTTCGGGATGTGTAACCTTCCCTGAGAGGTGAGTCATGGGACACAAACTCAGTACCAAACCCAGTTTGAACACCTGAGCCCCCTATGATTTCCATTTGGCTAGGGAATCCATCTCTAGTGTCTAACTCAGAAGAATCATCCACAGGAGATGTTGCCTTGGATTGGGTCTTAGTTATGTTAACACTGTCCTGCTCTGCTGCTAAGCTAGAAGCAGTAGTGTCAGCCCTCACCAACTTGTCACCTACATCACCTGTGACAGCCCCATCTGCTACATTATCCATCCTAACACTGGTCTGGGGTAACTCAGTGTTCCTTGAGGCTTTCCTACGGGTATAGGTCTTTTGTATGGGAATAGGAATTAAAACAGATTCTGAATCATGTTGTGAATCAGAAGTGGGTGTGTGTTGGGAGTCAGTTTGTGTGCCTGATCCTTCACCCTGAGCATTTGCAATTAACTCCAACATGTAAGGAGTAAGAGGCACATCCTGGCCAGTAAAATCAAGGTTTTCTTTTGCTAAAAAGGTAAAAGACACTGAACCCAGCTTTTTACATTCAAAAACAGATTTGTGGGTTCTAGTGATTTCAATATCATCATTTATTAGCATTTGAACAAACCTAGGATAGGTAAAAGTTTTTCCATTTATATTTGACACAAACCCTTCAAAAATCATTTTAGAAAAATTAAAAGGGTCCCCTTTGCTTAAGCAAATCATAGCAGATGCTATGTTTGCATTCACCTCATTCCACCCAGTTGTTTTAGGACTAAAACAGTGCAATAAGGTATGTGCCAAAAATTTCCATTTAGGAGAAAAAGAACCTTTTTGAAACTTTGTACCAGTACCCTTCCTTACATATCCCAAAGCCTCCAAGCCTTCAAATAGTTCCTCTTTGGTAAGACCTTTGGAACCTCCTTCATCATCAAGCATCAACACAGTCCTAATGTTGTCCTCAGAGACCAACACTTTTTGTTCATCAACAATAGCCTGAATGTATCTTTCCCCTTTGTAAGTCTTCAACTTGGCAGTAGCCCAAAATTGTTTGACATGAGACATATAAATGGTAGGATTCTCAGTCAAAGCAAATTTGATGGATGTAGCACTTAGGAAGTTTGCCATATCCGTGAAAACAGCAGGAAGGACAGCTGGATCAAGTTCAGCCACAACATTGTGACTTGTAGGCCATGTTCGATTAGTAAGCATGATGTTAGGGTTTGTATTGGGTTTTTGAAATTTGAATGTTGGAAGAGAGCAACTATGTTTGAAAACTGCAATTCGTGGAACGTGTGATGAGAAAAAGTGATCCAATTAGGTTATAAACTGCAAAACAGAAGTTACATAACCGTCCCTTGACTTTGACTTTAGCAGCAGACATCCAGCAGCAGAGTTAGCAGTAGAGTTGACTACTTCTAATATAACCAAGCAGTGGTTTGACTTTACTTGGTCAAAAAGTCAAGTATCACACCAAATCCCTTATTTAATGGGCAGTTACCAAAAATGAATGCCAGTTACCAACCACTCATTAATAACTAAGTGATCCTCAATAAAAGGAGATCAAACCCAATTGACTTTCACATATTACCCCAAATCCCTTCCAGATTTAGCACCATGAGTTCAAAACGCCCAATTGATGATGCAACTCCCAATTCACCAAATGAGTCACACAGCAAATCCACTGAAGATACAGAGCCAAGTCAAGTTCCCAAGAAACCCAAGAACAAAAGCAACAATGATGATGAAGCCTCAAGTTCAAATCCAAACCAAACTATGACCCCTGAATCTTCTGAAGACCCCAATCCTTGGGTCCCAATGCAACCCCCTGAGAGAGAGTTAGTCTCACCATTCTTGTTCACTGATTCTGATGAAGATAGGCCACCATCACCAGATGAAGCTCCTTCAACACCAACAGAACCAACAGAGACATCTTGGAAACCAGCAGCATGTATGGATGATTCTGATGAAGATAACAAGGAAGAATAATAGATCTAGTGTTAAATCTTGTCTTGTCTTGTTTTTAGAACTATCTTTTGTAACACTTGTGCACTTGAATAGACAAGATCTTCCTTGTATGTGTCCCTGTTTTTCTTTCATGTAATAGGAACATCCAAAGAATATGAAGAAAACATCATGATGAAAAACACTTTGAATCCATATCATGCTAATCAACCAGAAAATGTAAAACTTGAATCCAGTAAGCCATTCAGTAGAGCTTAAAAGCTAGCAGCACCCTTAGCAGTAGAGTTGACCAAATCAGCAGCAGAGTTGATCAAAAACAGCAGCAGAGTTGACTTAAACTGAAATCAAGCCTTCTATAAAGTCGTCTTAGTTAATGAGACTTACCAACTACGCATTAACTTTTTCCCTAATTTGATCCATTATAAATAGAAAAGCCGATCACTTCTATTCATAAACCAAATCAAATACCCTAAACAACAACTTTATTCCACCACAAAATCGATCATCCAAACACCAACATCCATGGCAAGTAATCAAGAATATATTAACATCTCATCAGATTCATCAAGTGATTCTGAATCCACTGAAAACAGGATGCCACCACCCCCTTACTTGCCACCATATCGACCACCAAGGCGTGGGTGTAGAACCAAAGAACAAGCTAGGAGAGTCAATAAAGACATCAATGCTAAGTATCTCCCTTGGCATAGGGATTATAAGCCTCCACAAGCATCTAATCCACCACCAGCATCACATCCACCACCAGTTGGTCAATCATCACAACCACCACCAATGCATTACCCAGCAGAGGAATACATGCCTAAAGCTTTCTTGAAAGCTTTAAGTGCTCATTTGACAAAGTTGCAGTCAGAGCCTTCATGGGAAGACACCAGGCCTCCAACACCAGACACTGCAACTCAAGCACCAACATCACCAGCAACCAAAGCTCCACCAGCAGCAAACCCTACTCCTCAGTCACAAGCTCCACAAGCAGAGGGATCTTCAAGACCTAGGGAGGTTGTGATAGGTCTAGCCTGTCCAAGGGTATGGAGTATTGCAACAGAATCCATGGGCAGGAACAGGACAATGCCAGATGCTCAAGATTTGAGGAGAGCTTTCACCAGGGTTGCACAAGAACAAGACCAGAGAGAGTCCAGGGCAAAAGGAAAACGCCCCATGTAGTAGTTGTTAGGGTTAGGTGTTAGGTGTCAGTTGTGTTTTGTTATCAATGATGTTGGATATCATCTTTGTAATAATCTTTTGAATGAAAATGCACTGTTCTTATTAACTTGGTTGCAATCTTTGAATAGCTCTAAAGAACACCATAATCACTTTACCTGACCCTGCAAAAGATTAGTCCAACACACAAACACAAACAGAGCACTATGCTGCTTAGTTATACTCTAGCAGTAGAGTATGAGCAGCAGAGTTTAACCAGCAATAGAAACAACTTATTAAGACCAATAGCAGTGCAAAATACTTGTACAAAACTTTAACAAGACATAAAGAGACAAGTTTTTCAGAGATTTTTCATACCAATAGTTGCAACTAAAAACTGAAATCTACCCACATCAAAATGTTTAGTAAGTAGATCAGCAACATTTAGATCAGTATGAATTTTAACAACTTGTATTAATTTCTTTTCATAGCAATCTCTGATAAAATGATGTCTTATCTCAATATGTTTAGTTCTAGAATGAAAAACAGTATTTTTGATAATGCACAATGTACTGCTATTGTCAATGTAAATTTTGGTGTTCATAAAATTGTACCCATAGTCCAGCAATTGGTTTTGCATCCAAAGTACTTGACCACAGCAGCTTGAAGCAGCAACATACTCTGCTTCTGTTGAAGAATTTGCCACCACAGTTTGTTTCTTGCATTGCCATGACACCAATCTTTTTCCCAAAAACTGACAACCTCCTGTTGTGGATTTTCTATCAAAGCTAGCTCCAGCATAATCACTGTCTGAATATGCTTCCAACTCAAATGGTGAATCTTTAGGATACCAAAGCCCCAATTTGGGTTGTTGCCTTAAGTACCTAAAAATTCTCTTTACTGCATGAAGATGAGACTCTTTTGGAGTAACCTGATATCTTGCACAAGCACATACAGCAAACATAATGTCTGGCCTTGAAGCTGTAAGATACATCAATGACCCAATCATGGACCTGTACAAGTGAACATCCACCTCTTTACCAGATTCATCATTTACCAATGGCTTTTCTTTGTCATGAGTTGTCTTTGCAGGTTTGGCATCTTCAAATCCAAACTTTTTGAGAATCTCAGCCACATACTTATCTTGGCTGATAAAAATGCCATCATTCAGCTGTTTAACTTGCAACCCTAAGAAAAATGTAAGTTCACCCATGGAACTCATAGAGAACTTGTCTTTCATAATCTTCTCAAATTCCTCACACATAGCCTTGCTTGTTGAACCAAAGATGATATCATCTACATATACTTGAACCAGTAAAATATCACCTTTGTTCTTCTTAATGAACAAGGTTTTATCAATAGTACCCTTCTTATATCCACAATCCAGCAGATAAGTAGATAGCTTTTCATACCATGCTCTGGGAGCTTGATGCAAGCCATATAGTGCTTTCTCAACCTTGTAAACTCTGTTAGGAAAATCAGGATCTTCAAAACCTGGTGGTTGCATCACATATACTTCTTCCTTGATTTCCCCATACAAAAAAGCACTTTTAACATCCATTTGATACACCACAAAATCTTTGTATGAAGCATAAGCCAAAAATAGTCTGATAGCTTCAATTCTTGCCACTGGAGCATATACCTCATCATAATCAACACCTTCTTGTTGTGTGTATCCTTGAGCAACCAATCTTGCTTTGTTTCTAATCACAATTCCTCTCTCATCTCTTTTACATCTGAAAACCCATTTAGTACCAATTGCCTTCTTCCCATTTGGCAACTCAACTAAGGTCCAAACTTCTTGTATTCTGAATTGAAGAAGCTCTTCCTGCATTGCTTCTAACCAGCTTGAATCAGATAATGCCTTATAAACATTTTTGGGTTCCATTTGTGATAGAAAACAAGCAAAGAGACAATTTTGCAGATCTTTATGACTGTTCCTTTGATGTAAAGATCTTGCAAAGAAAGCTTTGTGTAAGCTATCTTTTTGCTCTTTAGTCATTCTTCTAGTTTGTACAGAGGATGATGGATCACCCAAAATATTTTCTTTGGGGTGAACTTTGTGAACCCTTGTAGTTTTGGTTGGACTAACTGGAATATTGAGTTCCAAATTAGTAATATCAGCTTCAGCTCCAAAGATACTTGGATCAAGGGATTCATCATCAGTATCAGTATAAATCTCTGTCAAACCAGGTGGAGTGGAATCATCAGGGTATGTTGAATCAGCAAAAGATATACCCTGTGAAGTTGGAAACTTTTGTGTAGCAGTAGTGTTGCTTGGTCCAGCAGCAGAGTGCTTATTAGCAGTAGAGTCAGGAAGACTGCTGCTAGGAGTAGTTTCCTTAACTGGTTCCACAATTTCATCACTTACAGGTGTAGAATCTTGGACAACATCATCTTGTGAACTGATTTCCTCCTATGTAGGAGAACCATTTGATCCAAGCTTCAACTTTTCAATCAACACAAACTCATTCTGTGAACCAGCTTCCTTAGCAGCAGAGTTAGTTGATTGATTTCCTGCAAGATGGTTAGTATCCAAAACAAACACTGGCACATAATTCATGGTTTTGGTTAGCATATCAATATTAAACAACCATTCTGGGCCAGTTCCTGCACTATTGCTTTTACTTTCATCAAATTCAACATGCAGGTTTTCTTCCACAAACTTTGTTTTTTTATTGTATACCCTATAAGCTTTACTGCTCATAGAATATCCAACAAAGTATCCTTCATCAGCCTTTTCATCAAACTTGCCTAGTTGGTCTTTGGTATTTAAGATAGTAATAGGACACCCAAATCGTCTAAAGAATGCTATTATAGGCTTTTTACCATGAAATAATTCATAAGGGGTCTTATTATGAGGCTTAACTATCTTACTTCTATTTTGAACATAGCAGGCAGTGTTCACTGCTTCAACCCAAAAAGGTATAGGTAGTTTTGAATCTGACAACATAGTCCTAGCAGCCTCTATTAGTGTCCTATTTCTCCTCTCAGCCACACCATTTTGTTGAGGAGTTTTAGCCACACTATACTGTCTTACAATACCCTTACCAACACAGAACTGATTCATGATATGATTTTTAAACTCAGTTCCACTGTCACATCTAATAATCTTAACCTTGTGATTCATCAGGTTTTCAACTCTAGTTATAAAGGCCTTAAGTATTTCAGTTGTTTCATCCTTTTTAGCTAGAAAGAATACCCAAGTAAACCTGCTATAATCATCTGTGACAACTAGACAAAATTGCTTCTTATTCAAACTATTCACATAAACAGGCCCAAATAAATCCATATGAAGCAAATGCAAAGGCTTATCAATAGTGTTCACAGCTTTGGACTTAAAAGATACTCTGTGCTGTTTACCCTTTTGACAGGCAACACAGGTTTCATCATTTTCAAACACTTTTGTAGGTAAACCTCTTACAAGGTTACTTTTTACCAATTTGTTCATAGTTTTGAAATTTAAGTGTCCAAGTCTTCTATGCCATAATTTGGATTCATCAAAAGTGGCTTTAGCAAAAAGACAAGTCACATCTCTTCTAGGAACAATATTCTTTATATGATCACTGTATATGTTGTCATTCCTTGGAACTTTGAGCACCACATGCTTGGCATCTGGTAACTTAAAGTCAGAAGAAAGAACAAAACATTCAGTGTCAGTAAAAAGAACAAAGTTCTTTTTGTCACATATTTGTGAAACACTGAAGAGATTAAACTTAAGTCCTTGAACTAAAAGCACATTTTCAAAACTCAAATTACCAGTCCTAAGAGTACCAATACCAATAATCTTTCCTCCTGTAGGATCATTCCCAAAAGCAACACTTCCTCCATCAATAGGCACAAAATCTTCAAGTTGGGAAATGTCACCAGTCATGTGTCCAGAGCATCCACTATCTATAATACCTTGATCTTTTAGCTTATCTTGTAGATTGCCCTGCACACAAAATAGAGAAATTAGTTTCTCTTTTTGACCCAAGCCATTACTGACTTGGATCTGCCTTGTGCATCAACATAATTGTATTTAGTGAGATCCATTGATGCACTGTTGTTGTTGGAAACTTTAGTTAAAGCATTTGATTTTGGTTTCCAACTCCAACAAGCTGAGGCCTTTACAGCATAAAAATGATGCCCAACAACTGTGTTTGGTAGGTTCTTAGACATAGCAGTAGAGTAACCTGCCTGAGCAGCAGAGTTTACTCTTGAAGTAGCAGTAGACCCAGTTGTTTTATTTTGAAAAGGCCTTTTTGGTTGAGCAGCAACAATTGTTCTAGTAGCACCAGATCTCAACAGTACTGCTCTTGGAACCATATTTCTTTTAGTAGGTGAGTGATCTCTTTTTGAAAAATTTTGATGATTCACTCTTGAATGTTGGTTCCAAACAGGTTTTTGATAGTTAGCACATTTAGCAATAAGATGCTCAAAACTACCACAATTATAACATGCCTTCCTATTAAGATGAAATTCATTGCCTAATCTGTTTGAGACTAAGCCATTAAAACTTCTCTGGTTTCCCCTAGGCTTGTTATTAAACCTTTTCATTTGATCTCTAGGTACTTCTTTGTACTCAACAACCTTTTTAGACAAAGCATGACCTAACACAGGTTTTAGGAACTTATCCTGATTAATTTTATGCTTAACAACTTGAGGAATTTCCTCCTTTTTAGCACACTGTGTTGAACTAGTGGTTGACTCATCTAATTCATCCTCAGAATCTGACACCCAATCTTCAATGATTGGTGCACCAGAATTTAAATTTTCAACCTCTGGTATTTTAGTAATTGACTTACTAAATTCACCTGCTTCTTTTATTAGCCCTTCAACATCTACAAATGAGAGTTCCTTTCCAGGGGGTGCAAATGCACTCTTCTTGGGAGGTGGAACCTCATTGTATCCTATGCCACTTTTATTTCTCATTAGTTGACATTCAATTATGTTTTTACCAGTGCCATCAAGGACAGAGGTAGCATATTTTTGTTTATCAACTCTAATGATGTGCTTATCCATTTCCTCAATTGCTAATTCCCTAGCTTTTTCAGACTCAACTAACTTTCGTTTAAACATCTCTATTTCAGCATTTTTAATATCAATTTCACCACGCTGAAAATCAATCCTATCAACATATTCTATTTCAAGTTCTTGCATATATTCAAGTTTCTTTTCAACATTTGCAATACCTACTCTGTATCCAATGTTTTCAAGTTTTAGAAACTCAACTTCTTTTATTAAGCTCTCATTTCTAGTCTTAAGTTCTTCTAAAGTGTCAGCACATGATTTAAAAGAACATGAAGATTCATTAGTTTCATTAGATACCTCAGAATCTGAGCCAGATGATGAAGAAGCATAAGCCATTAGAGCAAAGTTATGCCCTGTCACTGCAAGCAAACCATGGTTTGGTTCTTCTTGTGCCATGTCACTCCAGTCATAATCACCCAAACCATCACAGGACATCAAAGCAGTAGTTTGCTTTGAATCTTCTGCTGCCTTCTTGGTAGGGTCTCCAGCCTTCTTAGGAGCTCTGCATTCCCTAGCAAAATGACCTTTCCTATTGCAGTTGAAGCACTCCATTTTTGACTTGTCAAAGCCCAAGTTGCCCTGTGGATTTAGTTTGATTTGCTTTCCAGTTCTCTTCAAAAACTTTCTTGCTCTCAAGGTTAGCATAGCCATTTGCCACTTCATATCAATTTCTTCCAAATCATCAGCATCAATATGATCAGCATCTTGGTTGAGTACTTGTGTTGCTGTTGTGAGATCAGCCAAGAATGCACAGAGAGCAGCATCACTTGCAGTAGCCAAGTTTTCAGAACCAGCAGCAGAGTTTCTAGTGCTAGCAGTAGAAACTCCATAAGCAGCAGAGTGAGTTTCTGATGAAGTATTACTTTTAGCAGAAACAAAAGCAATGTTTTGAGCAGCTGATGTAGAAGAATTTGATGTACCCCTCAACTCAGGCTCATAAGCTTTCAAGTTGTTGTATAGATCATCCAAGCTCATTGTATCAAAGTCATCCTTGTTTCTCCACACAACAGTATGCATGCTCCATTCTGGTGCAAGGCTTCTAACAAATTTAAGATTTACATCTTCCTGAGGGATGATGTATCCAGAAAGCTTTAGCTGACTCACAAGCCTTTGAAGCCTGTTATAAGTACCATCGAGAGTTTCTTCACTGAGAGCAATGAAGTTCTCAAACTGATGCTTCAAAGCATTCTTCTTGACCTTCTTAGTGGCCTCATTACCACCAAATCTTGTTTCTACAGCATCCATAAGCCCCTTAGCAGTATCAATTTCTTCAAAGTCAAGCTGAAATTCATTAGGTATTCCCATTAAAAGAATACTATGAGCCTTTATCTCCAACTTCTTTTGATCTTCAGCTTCCTTGCCTTTGATAGAAACGGAGGCACCATCAACATTCACTGTGGTTTGAGTACCATTTATAATAGCATCCCACATCTTGTAGTCAATCATGCGGATGTATTGCCTTATTCTCATCTTCCATAACTGGTACTCACCTTGCTTCAGCATAGGAACCTTGGAGGCAGTCACCATATGAGTTTCATCACCCATTGCTTAAAGTTGTGTTGAAAAGAAAGTAAGTAAATTTGTTGAGTTCTTCTTGATCACAGCTTCTAGATCACAAGCTCTGATACCACTTGTTGATCCCAGTTGAGCAATTGATCTAGAATTACTATCTTAGATAAACCAAGACAATAATGTATAGAAGCTGACTTGTATGTAACCTTAATCACTATGCGGAATATAATAATTAACTTAAGAAGAACACGAACACAAGTAATTCACACCTTAAACACTTCAATATAATTAATACGAGCACTCTGAATAGTGCTAGGGTTTTACAACCTTGAAGTGTATGAATACTAGAATAATACGTACTCTAGTCTAACCCTAGGATCACCTTTTATACACCAAGGAACCCTACGGGCTTACATCAACTTTCTACACAAGACAAAGATATTCTAACACAATAGAATATTACAAAACATCTTTACTATAAATACAATGTCGCGTACATAATCTTATCACCAAGCAGCAGAGTTATCATGGCAGTATACTTCCAGCAGTAGAGTCTCAGCAGTAGTCATGTCTGGCAGTAGAGACTTTACACTAGCAGTAGAGTTGTCTGACCAGCAGTAGAGTATACACAGAAGTAGAGTTAACTTAAAACCCAACAGACTCATAGGTAAAGTACTAATGTAATGGAGTAATGGGGAAGAAGTCAATTATTACCTCCATATGTGCGTTAATATTTTAAAGTACTCCAAGTTTTTCAATTATCTTAATTCGAGTCATTAGAATAGGTAATTGTAAAGTATGTAAAAGTTCAAGTGTAAGGGGAGAACCGAGGCCCCTATGATGTATTATTTTGGATGGTAGGGTAAGAGTGTATGAAAAAAAATCAAAAAAACTAGAAAAACGAAAAAAAAAATTGGAAAAAGAAAAGTAGAAAAAACATACGGACTGCCATCCCGCTTCATTTTATCTTTATTTATGTTTATGTTATTTTCTTTTTAGCTTAAGTTGAGTCGAGTCTTGGTAGCAACGCCGCATTGTACATGTATTTGATCAAGATAATTAACTTGCCACCACTAAAAATACCCTTTATTCTAACCAAACCGTGTTTATCATATCCCTACACCTAACGTTACAACCCTTGAAAAGCCCTCTTTGATAGTTTATCTTAGGTGCTTACGCCTAGTGGAGGAGGTTTTTGATCCTTTCCCAAGCCTATGGTAATCTATTTGCTATGACAGGTAGTGAGTGATATTTTTCCATTTCCATCTAGTTATATAGGTTTATAACACCCGAGAGATGAGAGTATCCAAACACTATTTGTGAGGTGCTAGTGTATGATTTTCGTGCTTGTTATGACTAGGGTTGAATAACTATTTGTTGTAATTACTTTTATATTAGTGTTAAATGAACCCTAGCTCATATTTTGATTGTAATAAAAGCGCATTTGCTTGAGGACAAGCAAATATTAAGTGTAAGGGTATTTGATGAGGCGAAAAGAGTTACGCTTTTAGGGGTTCATTTAAGCCCTAATCCATAATTATTTGATCAAATATTGCCTTAAATCGTTCCTTTTGTCATTTTAGGTACTTTGGAGAAGAAATCTGGAAAAGGAAGCATTTTGAACGTTTTTGGAGCATAAAAGTGAAGAAAACGACAAAGTCTCAAAATATGCTGGAAATAGTACCTGACGGCGTCACGCTTTACCAAGTGACGGTGTCACTCTTTGACAACAAGGTGGATGATTTTGGCACTAGACGCCCCAGAAAGATTTTGGAGGAATTACACGTGACGGCGTCACATGTAATTGGATGTAGGCCGTCACGTTATAGCACAAAGGGAGACGGCCCAGAGAAGTTTAAAGGGGGATGACGTCAGAAGTGGATCTAAGCAATCGTAGAAGAGTTTTTGCGGCAAGGTGACGGTGTCACACCCTATAACGTGACGCCGTCATATTGTAAAATCTATATATATTCGTCTAATTTTCATTCATTGGTGTGCAACTCTTGGGAGAACCCTAGGGATAAACCCTAGCTCGTATTTTACTGTATTTTCAGGGGTTTTTCACCCTTGAGACCTTGATGCTTAATTAAAGATAAGTNGGTGACGGTGTCACACCCTATAACGTGACGCCGTCATATTGTAAAATCTATATATATTCGTCTAATTTTCATTCATTGGTGTGCAACTCTTGGGAGAACCCTAGGGATAAACCCTAGCTCGTATTTTACTGTATTTTCAGGGGTTTTTCACCCTTGAGACCTTGATGCTTAATTAAAGATAAGGCTTCTTCCAAATCAATCAATATGTCTAAGTGTTGTTTGATTATATCTTATGCTTGTCTTTCAATTAACATGCTCGGCTAGGTCTTTCTTGTGTTTGTTTAGATCTAATGAAACCTAGCTATTGATTACATGTTGTTGGTTTATTTGTGATTGTTGTGGGTGGGTGAAGTCGATGTTAGGCTTAAGAAAACTGGCTAACCTCCTATACGGTAACTTGCTTGAATGTCTTAAGAAACATGAATCGGATGTGTACTACGATTATATGGTTGTATTTAATGCATAAGCGAATTCTAGTGATCCCATGTTAGGAGCTTTAAGTCGGCTCGACATAGGAGTGAAGTAGGAGCTTATAGAGTTAGGGAAGATCGTACACGGCCCTACGAATGGTTTAAAGGAATAAAACCCGTCATCCACACAATTACAACAAACCAATTAACCGGTAAAAGATAGCTAGGGAGTAAGGAAATCTAAGTAAACACATTTTTCTCTCATATAAGTTTCACAACCAATTTACTTTTCTTGTTATTTTATTTTAATTGCAATAGTAGACATTTGGGTTAGTTGACTAGCAACTAATTCCGCCCACTCTTCCAAATACCCGAGATTTTACTTGCTTTTATAAATATAAAAACACAAAAAGAATCATCCCTCAACCCTTAGACCTAATTAGAGTAGCTTTTCAAGCCTAACGACACTATTCCCCGAGAGAACGATCAATCCCCCGGTACTTGCCACTTCACTATACTACATCGGTCAGGACACTGCCTGGTGGGGGTTGTAAGCTTCTCAAGATCCCTTGAGAGGTAAAACCTAAGTGCAAAGGTTGCAAAACCCACGCTATCACCTATGCTTCTTGACTCGTATACTAACACCATGTGTTTAGAGTCTTGGGGGCGGAGCAGCCATGCAAGAGCTTTGATAGAAATTAATGCATCTACTAAATTTTGAGAAAATTTAGTTTTGGCTGTTCCAAAGCTTCATGGGAGTGGGTATACGAAAGAAAACATTCTTATCGAATACGAGTGGGTACCACTTCGGTGTAGTACTTATTTGCTTTATGGTCATTCAAATGATGATTGTCCCAAAGCCGCCCCGAAACGTGTGGTCAATGAGATGGGTAAAAACAAGGATGTTATGTAATACCTGAAATTTAAAACTTTTCAAAATGACCAAAATGCCCTTGTAATTTAAAAACTAAATAAAAGCTTAAATAAAATACAAATAAAATCCCAAACACTTGTAGAACTTTAACAAATGATAATTATTAATTTTTTTGGTACATTTAATATATCTAGAACTTGAATAAAATGTTTGGTATGCTTAATTAATATTTATAAGCCCAAAATGTATA